>ML777952.1:130741-161893 GCA_009831015.1 Picea engelmannii
CAAAACAAGTCATCAAATTTTATAGTTTCTTATGAAATTTCACAATGAAATGACAGTCCAACACTAAACTGGTTATGTTAGTCTTTGGTTTCTTTTCAAGCTTTCAATATATTTATTCAAGAAAATGTGAAATAAAAATGTGTTCTTTGTAATAAAATTTGAAATAAAAACATGATTTAGAATGTAAAATTAAAATATACTTTAATATAAGTAAGCGATTTTCATTAAAATTTATATTGATATAAATGTTTATGTATCAAAAATGGTAGAAAATGGTTGATCTGAAAATTATCAATCCTATGCACATTGGAAGTATTAGAACCTATTTTAATATGTAAAATTAAAATATACGTTAATATAAGTAAGCAGTTTTCATTAAAATTTATATTGATATAAATTGTTTTTGTAAGGGTAGAAAATGGTTGATGGAAATTATCAATCCTCTCCACATTGGAAGTATTCACTAATGTCATTAATATGACCCCTACCATTAATTCAATTAAAATTATGAAAATCTAAATGCAGCAAACCAAGCTTTAGTAGATGACCTCTTATTTTTTTATTTTTTGTTATCAGGCCACAAAATCAAATTCGTTTTCAACTTAAGTTTTTTTCAATCAAACTCAATGAAAAATATGTTTAATGTGTAGAATATAAGTAACTTGTTACTTATTCATCATACACATTTTTATTTCAATTTGCTTCAGCATATTGAATTCTAAATGCAAAAATTTAACAATATGATATAATATCAACACTTTTGGAATCAAAATTCACAATTTCATAATTAAAATTGATATTTTTTAAGATGACTTTAAAATTTTTAATTAGGATGATAATCATACATGTATTACCTTGAATTTTTTAATTATGATGTTAATCATACACTTTAAGATGTCTTTAAAGTTTTTCTAAGTCATCAATAGTCCCTTATAATGACATGGAAATGGGTCCTAGTTTTGATATGAAGTTATCCTCTTCATATGAAAAAGCATTGAACAATCAAATCACAAATAATGAACACAATTTCTATATGTAGTAAATTGGTTACATACATTAAAGGATTTGTGTAAACGATTTGGATAATTTGTAGGATTAAAGTATAATCATCCAAAGTATAGGTCAATTTAGGTTCCCTAGATACAATCTATAGGTTCTTCCCTGAAATTCTAAATAAGGCTTGGTAAAATTTATAATTCATCAAAAATACAACTTTTCTTAATTGAATGGACCATGAAAATAAACTAAACTGGAAATGATTCTAGAATCCTAGATATTCATAAATACGTGTACTTTCAATGAAAAATATAAAATTCTAGAATGTACATGTCACTTGTTTAAAGAAATCGTAATGGTATTCCATCTCCAATTATTCGTTCATGGTCAGTTTTGGACATTTTCTATTTTCTAACTTTTTTATTTATTTATTGAACTTCTATTAACTTTATGCGCACTGCACATACCAAATGACTATATTGACAACTTATGACATCTGATTGGTAGTCTTGAAAGTGAACATGAGTATCGGTTTGATGGGTTTCTTGAAAAAAATATCCTTTCAATACAATGGATCCTCTTTCATATATAAAACCGTTATCATCAAAATCTTCTAATAACCTCATCTTTTGTTATGTGCATCGCATCAAATAATATTTCACGTTTTCAGTGTTGTCTACAGGTGCAACCACGACAAAGACATCTCCTGCAAATAATTGGATATATTGGACAAAAAATAGTTCGTGTTAGATTATCACACAAGTACATCTACAAGTTATTTGAAAAAATTTAAACATAAAAATTACATTCTCTAACAAGATCATAAACTTTATCGCCATCAACTGACACTATAGTTTCATTTGATTCCATCTCCTCTGAGCTTGCAAGTGGCATTTTCCCTTTTATATTAAGTTTGGCATGTATCCAAGCTTTAACATATTCTGCATTTTTGTTTTCGCAAATCTCTATGAATTATGTGTCCTCTATGCAAACTGAACAAAAACAAAACTCATTTCTTCTATCAAATGCAAACACATTTTGATAGAGTTTTGTTTTAACTGAATGCATTTTTCGTGTCCCATGTATTGTACCGGTTTTTTTATCCCCCACTTTCAAGGATAACAAAGAGATCATGTCTCGAGGCCCACAGGTCCTCGACATGGAGTACCGAGAGCAGGATTGACTTCAATATGGCCCTAGAGGGCCCAACTTTTCTCTCTTCCAGCATCCATATCCTGTCAGCAACATCAGCCTCCACCACCATCGGCTTGATCTTGTGTCAGAGAGGGTTCTTGCTTCATGAGGTAATTAGTTCATGTATCATGGTATGTGTCACTTTGATCATCAAAACCATTGAATGTATGCATCTGATTCCTTTTATTTCTAACAATTGCTTAGATCTTACACTTTCCCACTTGACCATGTTTTGGGGATTGATTGGGTGTCTTAGTAAGCCCGTGTCTGTTGGTTTTGGTTAGCCATTGGGTTTGTCTCTGAGAATCCATCATCCACTCCCTTCATAGCTTCACTTTTCCATCTTGTTTCCCGCTCACCTGTCCCATTCCACTTGTCCGGGCAATGGGTTGACCTTTTCTAGGGTTGCACCTTATCTAGTGGGAAGAAGGGGCTAAAGGCCCAGAAGGTAAAAGCAAGCTGGTAAAAGATAAAAGCCTGAGAATAAAACCTCGAGATGCTTCGCCCAGGGATCCTCGATAAAGCAATAAAAGGCTTCTCGACAAGAAACAAGAGGAACCCTAAAAAAATAATAAAATAAGACCTAATTAGAGGATAGGGGGTCTCATCACGAGCTATCCTATTAGGTGCATGGGTACCTAGCAGTATGACATTGCCATCAACTGGTTACCATGCCAAGGCAGTGACCTTTGGTTGCATGGCCAAGGGAAAGGGGGTCTCATCATGAGACAACCTTCTCATTTATGTGAAAGTACTTGTGGGTAACGTTGTCACCACTGGTCACCACGCCAGGATAGTGTCCCCTGATTATCTCTTGAGCAAAAAGAAATAAAAAAGCAATAAAAAATGAAATAACATAAAGAATAAAAGGCATGAATGGGCTTGGAAAGAATTGCATCCATGACAGGTACAACTCACCTTCTACAAAGACACCCACAGGTAACATCTTGCATCCTTGACCTTCGTTGCACCCACCTGCTTGGACATCCCTTGACCACTTCATCCACTTACATGGCTTGGAAGAGGTCTCTTCCAGGAAACTTCCCTTATTCAGTGGACACTAGCCCAATAGGATGCCTTGCCCTTTTCTAGGACTTGTATTGTGGATTTGTGTAACGTCTTTGAGCTATTGATTGATCTATTAGGGGTTTTATGCATATGTTTATTAATATTGATGATGAAATGTGATTGACATTGCTATGATCCCTATGACTGATGAGCCCATGGAGGGCATAGATTTTGATGTGCAGGACCATGCCCGACAGACAGGTACCATCTTGGACCGGTACACATGGGGAGATGATCAGTTTGGACCTCCATGGGGTTGAAGAGCCCATCAGGTGGATGTTGAGACCCCATCAGGGGGAGATACAGGATAGAGATGGATCCAGAGCTTTGCACCAGAGGAGAAGAGGATGTTCCACCAAAGGCATCCCGATAGAGCTTGACCTAAGGGGGATGACCCTTTCTCAGTGGAACGTTGGCCTTGGGAGGCCTAGGATGTCACCACCTTGACCATGATGTCACCGAGCATCATGGACACTTTTGGAGGCAGATTAGGCAGTAGTGGCATGTGTGGCAGGTTGGAGAAGCCCAGTGAGGGCTAACGTTTTGCTCCAAGACGCCCCATCTGCCCTACAAGGGGCTAACGTCTCTCTTGGAGGGGATTTTACTCTCTTTTCATCTTGATTTAGGATTTAATTTAACAATTTAATGTAAAACAATATGATTTTGGTATTTTGGCCTTGTCGGCCTTTTACATGACCTAAAGGGTAAAATTAAGTCATGATATTGTATAAATGGAGGATTTTCTGCTTCATTTTGGATCATCTCTCATTCACTCCATAAGGAGGTCTTAAATTTGCGCCCTATCTTGGGTATTTGGCTGATTTAGTGAGGCACACTTGTTGAAGGAAGACATTTTTGGCATTTCATCGTGTTTCTCTTGAAGGAAGGTGTTACAACTAGGGTTTGCATGGTTATTTCTTGATAAATTGTAAGCATTTTTATGCAAAACTTCTTAAATGAATGGTTGTAGTCTTATTTTCTTTCATATTTTTATAATTTGATGAATCAAAACCCTAGGTGACAAGCACACAAGTAGGTCCTTGTCTCATGTCCCCTGATAGAGAAATTTTCAGCCATTGAAGAGGAAAAGAGAGCCTAGTCGTAGCTACATTCCCTTTTCTTCTTCCTTTATGCTAGTCATACCATTTGAAACTCAAGAGGAAGAAGACGTCCCAGGCCTAGGTTATCTACACTTAGGGTCGTTTTTCTTATAGGGTTTGATGAAAGAGCCTTGTTGTAGCAACACTCTCCCTCATTGACTCTCTTGTCTTGATTTTATGCTTCATTTTTTAGCTAGTCGTTTTGCCAAATTGACCTAAGGAAGGAGGAGAGAGCACGAGGCCTTGCTATAGAAACACCAGAGTGAGCCTCTCTCCCCTAGGGTTTTGATTCTGAGGCCCTGCCATTGCAGCACTTCAAAACTCTTCTCTCTAGTCCTTAGTCATTCTCCTTCAACCCTTTCGTCCTTCACTTTTGACTCCAATTTACCCTCTAAGGCACTGATCTAAAGTCCTCTAATGTTGAAGTGAAACTTGATTACACCACTCTCAAAACTCTCTGAATTTATAACCCTAAAACTTAACTAACTCACTAACCCTAGTTGTTGACGTCATCATTGGTTATTTCATCTTTAATGCAACAACATTTTGTCTTAAGAGCAATTGAATGATGGTTTAGGCATTAATTGAATAAGGTGTTTATTGATTACATTGAATGCTACATTGTCCCAATATTTATTGGTGAAGTGTTATAACTTTTCATTGATATTGATAAACATTGAGTTCGTCAACATTTATTGCTAATTGCTTATATGTATTTATCAGATAGTATTATGAAGTACTAACCCATTGAAATATCTTGCACATATCAGTTTGTTGTTGCTTTTTTCCAGGCAGGTACACTTCTTTGGGGGGTTTACTTCTTAAATTGGCCTTTGGCCGGACTATCTGTTTGGGTGGTGACTTGTGAAGGGGGAAAACCTTATCTTTGTCTGATTAGCCTTTTGCCTCTTCAAAACCCCAGGTCATCGGGGACGTCTCCCTTGTGCCTAACCTCCCTAAAGAGAAAGAACCATCCCATTGTGGTGACATTGGTTGGGATTGGTTCCTATTACACCAGTTTGGCCCTCTATCTCATAGCTTTTATCTTAGCTACAAACTGTGCGATAACAGGTTTCATATGGAATTGATCTATTTACATCTTGGATTCCAACATACCAAAATAAACCTGCACAAGAAAAGAACTTGTTAACTTGAAATCTCTCAAGAAAATGATTGAAGATTGAATATAAATTTGAACATGTGAATAAAAATATCATGTGTACATGTGTAACATGTATATATAGACACATCTGCGCACATCCCTTGACGGATTATTTTCATGGCTTAGCACCATTTTGCACCATTCAACAACTTGATCAGAGGATTCAAATCGATCATCATGAGGGTTCATTTGATACCTTTGAAGTGCTTTTTTTACACATGCCCTTTCACTATCGTGCTCTGTTTTTCCATGACCAGTCTCAAAAAAATTCCAACAATTTGTAATGTTTGATTTTTTATGAAGACGACACAACCAATAGAATGATCGTGAAGATTTGAACTAACCCACACACCCATCTGACCATATCCAATGTCGATCAAATCTGATTCCGCATTCTTTCAATGAATCATACAATTTATCAAAACAATGTTGTACATAATGTGTGTCGTGTGCTCGATCATCACTTATATAAAAGTGATATTCTTTAATAACATGTCGATTGTCGTTGGTGATCTCTATGTTATCAAGACTTCGTTGTGCATGTATATATAGAACGTGGACAAATATAATGAATTGATCAGAATGATAATATTCACTCTGTATTTTTTTTTTGTGCAACAAATGTGTAATTCTCTGCAAAATCAACTACAAACAAAATTGTCCCTGGTGGAAACACTTCATGGGATTGTTTGAATTGTAGGTCTTGTCATCGAGCTCTATGTGAATGATTGGTGTATTTATAAATTTCTTCCTCAAACTTCTTCAAAAAATCCATCACACAGATTTTATCTACTTTCAAATCAATCCTTTTGGAAATAACATTTGAAGAATGTGGAGCTGTGTTGTTGATATATTCATATCTCTTCCAATTGACTATTATATTAGAAAATGATTGATCATTCATATCAATAGGATACTTTGAGTGAAACAAACTTAGATTTCCACAACGATCATATTTCCTTCCACCAACACATTTGTTTTGGTAAAATAATTCATTACCTTCTCTTTCACATAGAATTTCATATATATAAAAGCACAGAATATGGAAGGAGGAGGTGAACTTGGCCATAAATTTTTACCAAAATCAAGAAAAGTGTCGTAATATAACTCAAATTCCACATGATAACGACAACAACAAGTGTCACGAACAATGATGGGTCTAACAAACCATGGTTTTTGTTGCACAAAAGTATTGATGGAAATTTTAACTTCTTTGTGCTCTTCTTTGAACTTATTGAACAATTATATTTGTGTCATTGGAAATATATGTTTTGGATGTTCTTCATATTGTTTTCATGTTATTCTTTGTCGCAACACATCCCTTGTATTTGGTGAAACACAATATTTTTTCAACCAACAATTACGAGCCAATTCTTTAACATTTTCTGCAAGTCTATCTTTGTAGGGTTGTCTAGAAATCATTGTCCAACAAGTCAGTTCATCATTTGCATCTATTTGCAATCGAAATTTTCTATGTTTGTACAATGTTTTTCTTGACGTTCTCATTGTTTTTGCCATGTGTTGTGTCAAACGATCTTTTATATTGCTAGATGAAACAACTGTTGTTTGTATCACTATACGTGCAACAATGACATCTTTTTTTCGAGATTTTCCAAAATCTTTTAATACACTAGTTATATTGTCGAAGACATTTTGTTTCACCTTTGTATCTTTTGTCAACTTTTGAATACCCAATAATGATGTAGCTTCTTTTAAATTTCTTGACTTTATTAGACAAAGTAAAAGTTGAGCTTGTACTGTTATTGATTCATCTTTGAAAAAAATATTATACATTTTCTTAGTTCGATATCTGATATAATCCTTAGCTTTTTTCTTCCCAAATTTGTTAGTATCAACATTTTCTAATATTTCATCATCAATGTTGATATATTCTCCTGCATATTTCAATTTAAAGTTTATATTAAAAAACAAAACATGAACATAAATTCACTAAACTATATACAAGTGTTATCTTATATTATCTAAATTTATGTACATACCTATAGGTGATTCATCTTCTGCTTCAATTTCGGTTTCAATGTCTTCTGCGTCAATTTCGGTTTCAATGTCTTCATTGATGTTATGAGACAAATCTATTTATGTTTTTTGAAAAACATCAAATCTTAATTACAATCAATTATATTAAACAATATTTTAAATTTGAATTCTATACTTTTAATATAGACAATATGTGCATGCATACCCGGTTGGACTTCTTCTTGTTGAAAATCTTTATTTACATTATTATCATTTTTTTCTTCAATATTTGCATGTTCTCGTTTATTTCTCCAATAATGCTCTTTCATTTGATCATTATGGTGAGTTTCATCTCGAGTGCGATCAAATTTTCTCTTGTGCAAACTTTTGTTTCCCATGAGTATAGTTATCTGTAAAAGTTATGTTCAACAAAGGCTTCACCTTGAAAAAATGTTCAACATTTATCTTTCAATATATAAATTTTTATTCCAATAAAAACTTGAACAAACATCAATTACCTTGTTCAACAAAAATGAAAAAGATGATTCGAAACTTTGTTTAGGTTCTCTAGAAAACCATGAAACAAGTGATGAATTGTGTTAAATGTGTTCGGTTGAAAGCGTATTTATACTATTTGGCACGAAATGAGATGATGTGATGTGTCTTATCAGTTTTTCCAGCTGACGAAATTCACTCAACCATCTTTCGGCTGAAAAGATGGGAAACCGTTTAATTTTGACGGATTCTGTTAGAATTTAGTTTTTCAGCCGAAAGAAATGTTTTTCGGTCGAAAGATTCTTTTGGCCGAAAACTAGATAATGGGATTGTATGCAGGAACTAGACAATTCCCTCTATCTTACCTGAAATTTGGAGGTTGCGGACTCCTGCAAATACTCAGAATTTGGTTTCGAAAATGACACCAGCATTTGCAAAATTGAATCTACTTTCAATTGCTATAATTTGTTTTCATTTTCATTATTTTTATCTAATTTTATTTAAAATTTAAAAAAAATCACTGCAGAATATTTTCAGCTGACATTATGATTCAGTGAAATGAAATATCTGTATCTCTAAAAATACACAGTGAAGAATTTAGAAAAAATGGTATTCATAATCCTTAAACTGTTCTTTTCAAAAGGGTATTTTTAGATTTTACTTTTAAGTAAAAATTAAGATAGATACAAGGTGGGGGAAAGCATGTGTTTAAAATCTACAACGTTTTCAGCTTAGTCAACTTCAAAAAATTATAGAAATTATAATATCCATCCGTTAGATTCAAAATTATAGTCATAATAAAATAGTGTCTCTGTAGATTGTTGCAGTATATTTCATTTGTTAAAAACAAAAGTTTAATAATAGATACATTGTTGGGTGGGGGGAAATAACTCATTATCATTCCTTTCATGTTTAAGGAACATATTGTTAAGCAATTGTCAAATTGACATATCAAATATTAATAAATAAAAAAATTGAAAAATAGTCATTGGAAAGATAACAAAATTCTTCACAAGTTTTGTTTTTACTGTAAAGTGAAATTATAAATAAAATATGCGGGAAGTTGAAGAACTTGTGAAAATATAGATTTTTTTCTCATAAAACAAGCAAAATAGACACCCATCTTCATGATTTCACTCAATAAGCACATAAATATTTAGAAATGTGTATCAAGCTTATAATGGAGAGTTCAATGTAAAAAATAGAGCACTTCATATTTGTGGATCCATTTGGTTGTTGATTTATTTTATCAAGTGGATTGATTCATGAATAATATTTTATAAGAATTCCTTAAAAAAAACTTTACAAATTATGAATCATATATATATATATAACGGTTTAGTTTTACCTATTTGAAGTGATCAATCTTCCAAATTCATTTTAATCATTTCAAAATGAATTCTAAAATCTTTCAAATCTAACAAATAACCATAAAAATGTTCAAGCCAATGACATTTTAAACAAAATGGATATAGCTTGTGTGTGTTTTCATGGTTTGACGATGAAAACATTGTATGTATTTAAGCTAGCTAACTAATAAAGGTGATTTGATGCATTAAATTTCTAAGGAAAATTACTAAAATCTTTCAAATCTAATAAATCAACACTAACAAATAACCATAAAAATGTTCAAGCCAATGACATTTTAAACAAAATAAATATATCTTGTGTGTGTTTTCATGGTTTGACGATGAAAACATTGTATGTATTTAAGCTAGCTAAATAATAAAGGTGATTTGATGCATTAAATTTCTATTATATAAACCACTTTAAACTTGTCAAATAAGTTAGGTGTTTTTATCTTATTTGTTTATAAATAGAACATTGTAATATCATATATATTTTATCTTCAATTTCTTTTTATTTGTATATTTGTAAAATATACAGTATTCATATACATCTTATTTTCAATTTCTTTTTATTTGCAAAATAGACATTATTGTTATATTTTTTCATTTTCTTGTTACCACTGCTAGATAATAGGAGATTATTTAAAATAGCCAAAATAGAAAATAAGAGTAGAGTCCTTCTTCACTTGCACCGACAATAACTATAATACACCTCATTTTGAATTTGCCATTCATTCCTTTCCAATTATATTTTTTCTTCCCTTTATTTTCACTAAGAAGTAATAAGAAAATTTTCAAAATGAAAAAAATTCCAACTAAGAACAAACATGAGTCCTTATTTAGATGCTCTAACAATGACCATAAGAAAACATGACAATAATAAAACAATTGTACTATTTATTGTATTTTAATTGTTGAGCTATGTTAATGCAAAGATGGTGACCTTTGTAGTTTGATAACTATTGGAAATAATCCAACATGGAATACAAATCACAAGATAGTGACATAGGATATGAAGCATAATTAAATGAAAGGTTTAGATCACAGAAAAATATGAAAATGTGTATATCGATAACTAAAAATAATGAGATGTTAATGCAATGACGTTTAATGACCATTTGGAATCCCAACGATTATCACTTCTTTGATACCATAATTTTTTTTTTAAATTGTGATATTGAACTTTTCAATTTTATGATAGAAAATAGTGAAGTTGTTTGATTGAAATTGATAAACTATGTATAAAACACACCATTTAAGTGAAATATAATGCTATTAATTTTAAAACACATTACTATATTTCATTGCAAATTTACATTGAGATTTGATGTCATGTAAATTATTATGCCATAGATGAGTAACATTGGCCATGAGGCATCAACATGCAAAAGTGTGTGGGTGATTACCATAATATGTGGTCTCCACTTGTTATTGAATTGGTAGCGAAGGAGGTTTTATCTTCCCACGGTGCTACCCTAGAAGGGGCTCATTTAGGTTTCCCTTGAGCACCTCCCCACTTGTGATCGAGTCTATAGGGGCATTATTCATAATGTTTTAGTGGAGAAATGTGAGGTGGATGTCACCAATATTAGCTTCCATGATCATAGCTCATGCTCAACAGTGTTTCCATGGCTGCTAATTAATTAGCAATTCAAAAAAAAATGCCCACAACATATATCAAGTTTTTTTCTTCAATTTATGTTATTTTTCAAAATTTTCTGCAATTTATGTTATTTCTCAATTTTTTATAACTATGCTACTTGGCAATTTACAAATGTTTTCTAATTTTTTCTTGCTTTTAATGTTTTCGATCCTTACTTAATAATCCATATACACAAAAGGCCAAAAAGAGGCTAACAGCTGATAACATGTGGCTGAAAATGTAAGTTTAAATGAGAAAATATGTAAAGGGAAGCCCCATGCTAGCAAGCTCTATGTGCACTACAATCTTAGCTCACTACATTCTACATCTCCCAACTCTTAATCTCTCATTCTCATGATATGGAGGTATAAGTTGTTATGAATAACTTTTTATTAAATAGCAAGCACATTGTAACTTAATAATATCATAACATTAGATTTGTTACACGTTAGCTTTTTATTTATTTATTTAAGATTATCAAATTTGATTTCAACTTTGGTAGGGAGGAAGTAGCCACCCATACACTCAAGAAGAGTAGTCCAAAATTTCCAAGGCTAGCCTATAATACGATTTCCTAACATTGATTATATCAATATAGACACACTTGGAATCTCTCGTACAAAGGGTCAATCCCTTTAGGCCTTGTATGAAGAGACAAATAGAACCTAAACATAACCAAAGATTTATATAACTATATCAAGATCGCTCAAAACTTATATATAAAAAAACATAAATATTGGTAAGATTTATATAAAGTATATTTAAGATCGCTTAAAATTTATATATATATAAATATAAATATTGGTACTATGTAATGGTTTGACAGTTGGAGGCTCTAGTGTTTAGAGAAGGATTCTTGAAATCCATAACAAGTTGTCGTTGGTCGTGTGAGATTTTGGATTCCATAACAGGTTGTTATTGGTTGTGTGAGTTATTGGAATTATGAGGCTATTTTTAAAAAAGAATGCGCAAGGTTTCACTTCCATGGACTCTACCTAGTTTTAAAATATTTTTTTCCTACAAGTACCTTACTCACTGCCAAACAAGCCAAAAACAATTGTTCATTTTGTTCGAGGGAGGAAATATTTAGGACCCTTCTATGATGGGTAAAGCGGCCTTTGGAAAGACTTATGCTTTTCACAATTTTGGCCTATATATATTGCAATGGTTGAAAAGATACCATGGTCATCATGGTTTCCATGGTTGAAGAAACCATGGTTGAAGAGTTACCATGGCCCAATGATTGCTCTTTCCAAGTTATTTCAGGTGCCTAACACTACCTTACATCAACTATTGTTTAAAACTGAATAAATGAAAGAAATTAGCAGGTATGTGTTGTTATTTAAAATTGAAGAAATGAAAGAATGAGTAAGGTTTTTTTTGTATTAATTCCTATTTTCTTAGATGCCACCTTTAAATGCAACCTATGCAACACTTGGAAAAAAGAGATACTTATGCAAAAAAAACTCTGACATGAAATAAAATTATATACAATTATATCATGAATTTATATGCACGGACTCATATGTTTTCATACAAAAATTACACAGATTCCTTTCTCATTTAATTCTTATTCCAACTAGAATTAGCATTGGTAAAAGGTAGGTAATGCAAAAGTTACATTAGGAAGCCAAACAATCAACATACCTAGAATCGATGTTTGTATGTTGTAATAGAAATGTGGATTGATGCATGAATGCTAGACTAAAATCAATGTGGATTGTTGGGATATTGCAGTACAGGCACAAGATTAGCAATGAACAAAACTAGAAAAAATAAGAGTGAGTTGGGTCCCTTTGGCTCAATCATATACTAAATCTTATGGCCATGTATAAAACTAATGCATGAAAATGACTAAATTTCATGATGATAACAAAATCTCATGTGGATTTATAGATCTCATGATAATTGTACAACAATATAAATGTTTCAATTTGACGATCCTCCATTTGTATATATGTATTTATTATGATAAATATCGTGGAGATATGTATGTAATTATTACCAAGAACAATAAATGTTTTCACATGTGGATTACATATTTCCTTGACATGAAGATATGTATTTATCATAATAAATTTCATGGAGATATGTATTTATTAACGAGGACAATAAATGTTTGTATATGTATATTATGTATTTAATATCATTAATAAAATAGTTGTGCTAAGACTAGGTGGCAATCTAAGATTTTATTTATTTATTTATAAATAAATTCAATTTTTTTTTTTATAATGTGACAATTTCTCATCCAAGCAGGGGTACATTGTCACTTCAATATTTTTAACCAATCATAAAATAGAATTATAAACTATTAAATATTCAAAAAATAATTTTTATTTTCAAAATATTAAATTTAGGTCTACAATGCCTCGCGGGGTTATCATGTGAGCTTGGAAGTTGGCCACGAGGCCTCTTCTTACTAGTCTCAAAGGGATGAAGTTAGAGGTAGTTACCCTAGTGCCAATCGATTTGGGAAACTAGCCTCTGGTAAGTCATTAGCTGAGGTAAAAAAACATCTCTCATCCTCATAAGCCATGAAATTTCTAGAGAGAACCAAGTGAATCTCTTAAAAGAAAAAAGAAGCATCATCTAATCTCGTTGTAGAAAGAGCATCAGAATATAAAGTGGGCACCAATTTCAAGGTCTAAGGAGAAAATATGACAAGTATTAATTCTCTTGAATAATATGGTGTTTTTCTCAATGTGACGTTGGTGGGAGTGAACTCTAAGTTGGGAAAGAGGGACCCTCAAGTGCAAGGTAACTAGAGTTTGGTGTACTAAGAGGGTTGAATGAGCTCATCACTGCATTGTAGATATAAGTATGAGTAGTATTTAATTTTGGGAGAAAGTGTCTTTCTAGGATCAAACCATGTGGACCAAAGGTAGGCTCTGTAAATCTCAATACAAATACCCTTGTTTATCTTTCCCTTGGAGAATCTAGGAGCATCAACTAAAAATCTATGTGGGGGTGGTTTGTCACTATCAAGGTCAATGAGGTGAAGTAATGAAGAGGCTCTCGCATACCAACATGAATCGATCCCACATTTTCACTGCTCCACGAAGGATTTAAGAACAAGATATGAATATATAAGATCAAGCTATGAGTGACCCATTCATTTCATCCTATTTATCATTGTCACCACATCAAAGACCATTGAAGCAATGTGTGGTCTATGCCAAATTCTACAAGAATTATATCATAAGACATTAATCTCTTAGCATGAAGATGTTGGATATCATCGTGAAAATAACTCTCTCTATCATGTTTTGGTCGAACATTATCCCAAAACCTTACACCCAAGAGGGATAGGCATGACCAATGAGTGAAAGATTTGGATCTTTGATCAAATTTCCTAAAAGTGAAGCTTAAAACATTGCTTTTCAAGAGTGGTGAGAGCCGCACATCCCTTGCTTGGTTGAACCTCTACAGTTGGAGTCAAGATAAAGTGTGGTCCAAAGAAGAGACCCCAAAATATACATATGAAAAAACTACCTCAACCCTCCCTCCTCTATGAGCAAGAATCACATTGATTGCCTCCCTTTTAGGGATATTAAAGGACTTTAATTTTCCCAAGATTAAGTTGACGCTTATGAGTATCACAAAATGAAGTTATTTTTTCAATTTATTTATAGGACAAGGGACCACGTTGTGCATTGATTTGATTACTTAGTCTATGAGGTATACATACCCTATCCCCTATAAATTTGAAGAAGTTATCTCCAAGGAAAAAATACATGCTTTTAACCATTAAACCCACTCAAACTATACATAATACTTAAATATATTTTAAATCATATAATAATTAACAATAATAAAATCAATATTCAATTTAAATGTAAAATGAATCTATATGTTTATAATAAATACTATTATTATATTATATTAAACACATTATATTTTTATATACACCTATTTCCATAACTCTAGCATAGGTTCATTATTTTTGAAGTTAGTTATTTATATTATATGTTATATAATTAATAGTAATTAGTTTCCTTTTAGAAGTTTGTTTTCATGAGTCTACATTTTTTTTTATGAAGAAAGATTCACGAAAAAAACCCACTAAATACTTCCCCTTGATCCATGGATGGTAAATAGGGTAAACTGTAGCCCCAAGGAGCATAAGAGTTGAACCCGTGACCTCCCCAACTTCAAGGGAGAGTACGCACATCTGACATCAAGACCAATTGAGCTTACCCTTGGGGCTTTTCATGATTCTACATTACATTAAAATTATACTCCATTTGCAGGAGCTTTTCGCTTTGAAAGTAATAATTACATAAAATTAATAAAGCTTTACTTATATTCTTTAAAATGTATTTTCTTTTAAATCTAAAACAAATTTAACACATATATGAGAAATTAAATTAATCTAAATAAATATTAATAAAATAATTTAATACTTTTGGAGTGGTAGGTGTGGGAGAGGATTATCATGGACCTATGAGGGACAAGGGGAACTTATTATGCCTCGGCCTTGGTATTTCTTAGAACAATACAAAAAAATATGATGCTCTATGGCAAGGACTCAAAATCGCAAAAGGCATGGACATCCAATCAACAATAATGGTGGGATATTCCAACACTATCATCAATTATTTTGTCCATAATTCAAAACCATGAGACTATCCTTTGGCATCAATCATTGATCGAAGTAAACAAGAGGTTTGTTCCTTATTCTCCATCAAATTATTCCACGTCTTGCAAGAAAATAATCAAGAAGCAAATCGATGGGCTAAGTATGGCTCTAGTTTAAAAGAGGGGGAATTATTGATTAATGGCTTAATTCACCAACAAGCCAACCCCAAATTTAATTAATTGTAGCATGACATGTTTAATAACCTCATACCATAACATGGAAACACACAATGATTTCAAAAACCATCACATGGCATGCAATCTTGGCCACCTCACCAAATATACGAACTGCAATGTGAATGGACAAGAGCTCCTATTCTTCATGCCTCTTGCATTAATCTTGCATGCTTATTACCATTGTTTCTAGTTCCTCTATCCCATTGTAGGATAATGTCAATTTTGTTAAGTAGGTGTAGGGGATATGTTAAGTCTCGCTACCAAGTAAGTAGTATTATTGCGTTCTATGTGTTGTTTGGAGTTTTAATTGGTGTCAAGGATCTCCTAGAGGAACCACCATCCTGGTGGCTTTTTATTTTGTAGAGACAAAGTATCATTCAGACTAGTGTCAACAATGGAATCATCCAGTAAGTTCAAGTTGTAGCTCGATGGTTTTAGCAGTAGTTGTTCATTTAAGACTTGATAACGAGAGTGATTATTGCAAGTGGGTGATAGTACTTTTCCTTGACAAATAATTCTAATTTTATAGAGCTCCAAATGGACTCCAAAGAACTTCAATAAACTCATTGAGTTCTTTGTATCCACTAGGAGCGTGTGCACTGTAATAGGTCATGCATTTTCAACCTTGTTTGAAAAATTCAAGAATTGAAAAGCTAGATAACAACACAGGTAGCAGAGATTATGGGGTCCTTGGTGGAACTAAAGAAACAACTAACAGTTGTAGAAGCTTAGTGTAATATCCTTCGGAACTTGGATCTTAATATGTGCAAGGGTGACCACCCCATGGCATCAAATTAAAGGTTCTTTGACATCTCATCTAGAGGAGAATTTAAAGAGGAATAAATGGTGCACTGATTTGACGAGAAGATGGTATATGTGCACTAGTTCGACGAGGTGATGTTAATTGTGCACCAGTTCGATGAGGATATAGTAAATATGAACTAGGAAATATATCCAACAAGCACATGTCTAGATGATTATGCTAGTCATTATGTTCTTTGTTAGTTTTCATGTTTTTCAAGATAGTGAGAATTTTAGGCATATTTTACAGAGTATATAGTATCAAGGAACACTAGATAATTTTGTATAAGAACAAAGCCAATATCTATTTTGGTCTTGTAGTAGGACTGTTTATGGGTTGTGTCATTATTAGTTTGAAGCTTTTTGGAACTTTACAACAATGTAAAAATCACCGCAACTCTTGCTATAGTGTTTTAACAATATAATTTACCCAGTTACTGTGAAAAATAAAATAGTTTATTTTTCATTAAAAGAGGAGAAATAAGACAATATTAATGTAGAATCAAATCATAATATAGAAATATATCATTATATAACTCAAAAATTCAAAAAATTACTAGTGTGTTTGTGACTCTGCATCACAAGGGGGACTCGGGTTGAATTCTCTTTGTCACAAGGTACCTAATGAAATTATTAATTTGAATGACCAGGTCTGAGAGAGTAGTGAGCAATTGTTCCAATTCCATGTTTTTCTTAGTGAGGCCTGCTAGGAAAACTTCATTTTCCTTCCCCCTTGCTTAGTTTCTCACATTCTACCCTATGTCTCTATTTTGAAAGCATCCCTTTTCTCTTCCATTTTCCAAGAAATTCTCCTATTGGTTTTCCATCGTGCAGTTTGAAGAACAAAATATTGGAAGCCACCTTAGGTATTCCTGAGCTCCTAGTTGGAGTTGCTAAGATCTATCTTGAGGGCATAGACTTCTCTGGTAAGAACACAACAACAATAGAGTCGACGACTTGCTTCCATGGCATCAAAATGGAGAGAGTCGAATAAACGAGGGAGAGGATGAGAATTCATGTGGAGTGGGTTGAGGATCCAATAGGAAATTAGGGGGGAGAATGGGAAGGTGGTGAGAGATGATATGGACTACACAAGCGAGATAGGTAGGTGCCACCCTTTGGGGGTGAGGAAAATGGAGGGGTGGCATGGATTTTTTTCTTTTTTTGTGGGGTGGGGGGGATGGAACCCCTCCTTAAACTTGAAAATATTAATTCCCCCCTTGTTCACCATTGATAGATTAAGTGCACGTTCCAACCTACTCATGGAATGTGGATGGTGGATTTTTCAGTCCTATCTATATGATTCAACATGACCATTCCCAATCTTAGAGTCACCCATAAGTTATCCATAACATTTGCTTGCTTGTTTTGATTTCTTTTGACGTGGAAGAAGTTAAATTTGCTAATGCTTTGGAGGACTAGTTCAAGTCTTTATAGAATCTGAAAGATTTGAGAGGAGGAAAATTGAGATATATTTGAAAGTGCATAGGGGATTATGTGGGAGTTTCCAAGGATGAGGGAAAACTAGGAAGTTATTGTTCCTACATTAGAGAAAATTTTGGGCTAAAATGAGCGTCATAAGTAAAAATATGGTTGATGAGTTGGAAATTCAATAACCAATAGAATTTCAAAATTTTGGGTCAACCATATTGGTTTAGTTGGACATCTAAAAGTCAAAGAAGCTTAGTTTTCACATTTTCATTTAACAATAGTTAACCACACATAAATCACACCTTGGAGAATATCTTGGGGAGATCATCCTCGATATGATAAATATTTTGGAGACACTAAATATTTAACAAGGCTGTGTGGCAGCTCAGTCCCTGCTAACGAGTTTAGAAAGAAAATTGTGGAAAATGTGGTGGAATTGTAAATGAAACGAAGTGTTCAATGAAAAATGTATATCACGGAAATGTTTTGTGCAACATGTATATCACGTTAGATGGGGCAAAAGTAAATGACAGTTGGCAGGCAGAGCAAGAATAAATTTGGAAATTTAAATGCATTTTCCATATGGACTATTGAAAGATAAAAATATATGATGACATAAAATATATGGTGACAATGCATTTTGCATTGTTTAGCACCATTTATTTTGAAATATATAAAAAAAGAAGTCTGGAACATATAAAAGAGTAAATGCATTTTCCAAACAGATTGTTGAAGGATAAGAATAAAAGTCTGTAACATATTAAAAATTAGATGCATTTGTCATATAGAGTGTTGAAAGATAAGAATAGAGTATGTAACATATAAAAATTTAAATGCATTTATATTTGAAATGTGTCAAAGAATAAAAGTTTGTTACATACTACTGGAAATTTTTAAATATACAAAAAAAAAAAAAATCTGTTACATATAAACCGGAATTTCAATGCGTTTGTCATGTAGACTGGGATTGGGGCTCCCGCGAACCATTAGAGAAATATGTACAAGAAACATGATTGTGGAAAGAAGATAGAGTGCAATAGATGCAAAATAAAATAAATGGAAAGGTATAAGTGTTTGTCTATAGATCTGTGTTTAAGAAACTGGAATAACTGGGTTGATAAACAAAGAAAGATGCGATGAGTAAATTTGCCTATACGTCCGTGTTTAAGAAACTGGAATGACTGGGTTGATAAACAAAGAAAGATGCGATGAGTAAAATTACAGTGAGGGTACATATGTGTCCTTTGGATATTTGCTTGTGGCTGTCATTTCATTGATGTCACCGACGACTGCGGTTTCAAGGACAACTGCCTGTTGTCTTTCGTCGATGGCCTGTTTCAATTGTCTTTCGAGCCATTCTTCAATGTATCCTCTCATTGGGGCGACGTTGATATCATTCTGTATTTTTATGTTGAAAATGTCGTTTTCTAATTCTTCGAGGTCGATAGAAAGATTAGAGAGAGCTTGATGAATTTCCTCATTCTGTACTACATATTTGACTAGCCAGTTGTGGATGTGAGCTTGATAAAATTGAAGGATGCTGTAAAAATTTTCCAGAGACAAGGTCTTAAACATAGCAACCTGTTTATCGAACTCTTGCGTGGTTAAGGGAAAGGAGTTTGCGATTAAGAGGGGGTCTTGGAAGTCGTTGGTTTTCCTAGCTAAGTCTATATTTGACAACTTTGTGAATAATTTATCTTTCTTCGATATGGCTTGTTCACATGACTGAACAATGAGATGCAAGTTGTTTACTTTTTATTTCCAACATGCATTCAATTGGCCAATCCGGTTTTTGGATGGAATATCTTCTTCTCTTCTTTTTGTTTCTGTCATATTGTTGACAATCTTGCCAAAAGGGATGACCGTTTTTAAAAAGATTTTTTCTTCATCTTTTAATTCGGCCTGCAAAAGCTCGAGCAAGCTATGTGCCTTGGTTCCAAGCAAAGTGATGGTTTTTTATCTTTTCCATGCCCCAGTAACCAGTTCCATTCTTTTTTTTATATTGTTCTCCACATATCCTTTACATGATGCGAGCAGGGTGAAGGATGCTTTTACATTGGGTGCAGGGGTGCCAGGCATGGCTATTGCCAAAGGATCGACAAGCAATGGCATAGGAATGAAAGTGTCTTCCAATTCCTTGACTCGCTCCTTCAGTTTGGCATTCTCGATGCCTCCAATGGAATCATGAAGCCCTTGTCCGGTCGTGGTGTGAAGTTGATAGATTTGGGACGGCCGCATGTTGGCAACGTCAACCCTGAACGAGATTTGCCTTTCTTATTTTTAACATTTTTTTTTCTCAATTATCAATTTTTTGTTCTGGCTATCAAAAACAACGCTCTGGAACATGAAGGATTCATCTACGTCAAAATTTTGGGTAATGGATATATCCATTGGATGGCTATGGTGGATGGCGTCTTCGGGCTGATCAAGGAAGGGGAACATGGTATCGAGAGTAGTGTCAAGTTCCATGTTCTCACTTTGAATTTCCGGCTCTTCTGCATGCCCGATTTTTTTTTCTCTTCTTCTCTACTGGAAGCTTGTGAGAACTATCAATTTTAGAGTGAGGAGGGTCGTTATCTCCTCCTCTGTTTGAAGAAATCTGGATTTCTAGTTGTTGTGATGGGTCGTTGGAGTGATGCTCCGAGATGTTGTACTTTTCGGAGTGGTATTTTCGGATTGAACACTCTTGTCACTAGGGCCTTTCCCCTG
This sequence comes from Picea engelmannii, assembly GCA_009831015.1. Taxonomy (NCBI): domain Eukaryota; kingdom Viridiplantae; phylum Streptophyta; class Pinopsida; order Pinales; family Pinaceae; genus Picea; species Picea engelmannii. Next base: position 151,484 of record ML777952.1, read on the forward strand.
TTGCGTGTACAATTTAGTGCATCTTTGCACTGTCTCTACGTCATCGAAATTAGAGGTAGGATCGTTGTGGCTACTGTCTCTGTTTTTGGGCAGGTGTTTATTTACAAAACAATCGTCGAGGCCAAGTGTTTGTAAATGTTGTCTAAAAATATCATAGGGGTTGAATCCTCTTATGTCTTCAGCATATCTGAGGTTGGACATGCTAAAATGTGCTGCAAAATCGTCAATTTTGTTGACGTTTTTCAACACGAACTCCCCTATTTTCCAAGGTAGAGGAATGAACTATTTTCTTTACTTCCTTTGGAGCAGATGGAACCAGTAGTTGTATTGACGTGCTACTTATGAAACAAACATTTTGTTCGTAATGTGACATGGAAGGAGAGAAGGTTGTTCCGTAGAGCCAAAAATTCTTATGACAGTGTAATTATCCAAATGTTTGAGTGTCCCCTTTTTGTCCAAAAAACTAGTTGCATGTTCAGATATGCGGGGAGCATCTTCTCCTAACAACAAAACTTTGAAAATAGACAGGAAGTCATTAAAATATCATAAAAATAGTGGGAAGCCTTGTGCTTCCACAAGGCCTGGTACCAGAACGTCACTGGGTGGAATTCGCAGTTGACATTCTTGGACAGAGACAGTTGCGGAAACCAACAGGAATGTGCTATTGCAAAAACTAAATAGGATGACATATAATAATAAAAAAATCCTTTTGTAGCTTGACAATTCGGAAGAGATTTCATAGGAAATTAACCTGCCCCAATAAAAAATGGCTTGTTCGTTGACTTTGAAATACAAAATATAAAGAGCCATGCGGGAAACAGTACCTGTGGACTCCTATCTCGTATTCTTATAAACAGCTAGGCAATTTCGCGAAATGGATTTCTAAATGAACTAACCTGGATGCTTGTAATATCTTCAGGAACTAGATTTGGGTTTTGCAAAAAAAGGGGAAAGAGGTCCAATCCGTTATTATGCTTTGCTAGGAACTGTTTGCAATCCTCTCCTTTGAACGTCAATGTTGGCTCTGGCAATTTCAGCATCTGGCGGAAGACCTGAGGTGACAAAGAAACAGAAGAGAGGTCCTACAGTGGAATAATTCTTTTCTCTGCAATATATTTATCGATGCACCAAGAGACCAGTTCCTTACATTCAAAAACCTCAGGGACACAGCCTGCATGGGCAATCCTGGAGGTCCAAATTACTTGGTTCTCTGCGGCAGAGATTGAGTAATAAGAAAATGCCTTGGACCAGTGGAAGTTCTGGTCCTCATGCCCAAAGATGTTCATTGTATCTCCACAAAACTGTTTTCAAGATGATGCCATAGGTTTATGAGAAGATTTCTTTGCTACATATGATGGTTTAAATGAACAGTTAGAGCCGATAATGTAACTTTTCACTAAATCTTGGTTAAATGCTTATGAATGGGAAATCTCCTCGAGCCTTTCGCTGATTAATGAAAATCTATATTGGTGGTGCATGATGAACTGTTAGCAGTAAAGTTTATTTATTGCATATTTAGAAATGCAAAGGTGGCGAGTACGGGGAAGAGCAATTAAGGAATGGAGGTTTCGTGAACGTGTGAAAGCCACGTCGTGTGAACGGGATTTCATGATTTTGAAATGAACAGTCGGAAGGAATAATATAATTCCCCCGCAAATTTTGGTTTAATGCGCATCAATACGATATGTCCTCGAGCCTTTTGCCCATCAATGACAAACTATACGGTTTTTGCATGATGACCTGTTAGAATTAAATGCCAGTAATTCCATATTTAGAAACAAGATATATATATATATATATATATATATATATATATATATATATATATATATATATATATATAAAACTTTTTATTTTCTTTTATTATAGACAAGAGAAAAGGTGACGAATGGCAAGATCTGAAAAGCGATCGGACGAGATTCAAAAAAGGGTTATGTGGATAGTCAGGATAGTCAAGTGTTGCACGGTGAAATTTTATGTTTCGGAAATTTTGAGTGCAAAATGTGTAAAATGGAAGAGATCATGATGGGGCAGTTCAACAGTCGGTTTGTATATTTGCGGAATTCCGGCAAAGTGGCTAAGTATGGAATAGGGAAATTGCTAATTGCATGCGTAGCAATAAGATCTTATATATAATTGCCAGCTGCTAATATCAAAGGGGTGTGGGCACATAAAACAACGACTATGAACTGAATATTTCATCAACCCGCTAAACTGGCGATCCGCCAAAGAAATTTGAACAAATGGCGAAGTATGGAAAGTGGAAAGACGGGCTTCAAAATGGGGACCGTAATAACGAAGAGGGTATGATCTAATAACGGTTGCAAGTTTGTATATCTGTCAATTTGTATATCACGGAGCTCCGAATGTTGTTTGGAGGTCACGGAAAAATAGAAGTGCAATGTTGACCCGACCACTACGCAAGTCCGCCTGTCAATTTGTATATCGCGGAACTTTGGGTGCCAGTTGTGGGACAGGGAACAATAGAGGGTCAATTTAAAGAAAGGGGAAGCGGTCGTTGGAAAGGCGTGAATATGCGAAGCTGCGCAGCAAGGCATTTTCCGGAAAAAAATGATTAAGTAACCAGAAAGAGAAACTAGAGGGAATAAAAGAGTGGGAAAATAGAAAGGTGGAAGGCAGTTTTGGTAAGCGTGAATCGGTTTCAAGGAAGCCCCATTGTTGCAAAACCGTGATGTTCTACTAATTGTCAGCAAATGCATTGTTCAAGATTAGATTTTATTGCAACCTCTGCGTGTAACTATGTTCTTGATACATTCTTCCATGACTGTAACATATTAACTTAACTACTAAACTTCATATTCTACTAATTGCCAGTAAATGCTTTGTTGAAGATAAGATTTTATTGGACTGTGTGGGTGTAACTGTGTTGTTCATTCAAGTATTAAACTTCTTGCATAATGGGTTGTTAGCATTAAAACTTAATAATTGCATGTCTAGAAACAAGAATAACGATTTTGCTGCAACATTGTACATTGGTATTAGTAAACACAATATCGAAGAAGTACGAGAGAATCGAACCACGCAAGTTAGAATATGTGTTAAACCCAGAAAAGAGGCAGCAATGAAGAGTCGAAGGAAAAAAAATTTAATAGCAAATCCATTTAAAAAAATAAGAAAAACATTGAGTATTGTACATCTATCCTTAGAAATTGGACCCAGTTCTTTGGGCCAAAACATTGAAGGTATCTGCGACAAACATGGGCATGGTATCCGCAGTATGCAACATGTAAATGGTTGCAGGGCAAGTGGAATAGTCATTAGTTGAAACCACATCTGCATAGTCCAAAAAAATTCAGTAGCACAACTTGCATGTGCAATTCCAGAGGCCCAAATTAGTCCATTCTGGGCAGAAGGAGATGACTAGTAGGGAAATGCCTTGCAGCATCGAGAGTTTTGGACCTGATTCCCAAAGATGTTAATCAATAATTTTTTGTCTTGAAATATATCTCTGGGAGCATCAACATATCATTGCTTTACAATGAAACTCTTCCCCCCAGAACAGACTAATTTGGAAGTCTGGAATTCCTACTTTCGCGCTGCAAAGTGGTTGTTGTGTTTACCGTTGGTTTATTTTCTGAAACTGCTTTTGGTGTTGTCATGACTGCCATCACCGAGCCGGGAAGCTCTGTTTTTTATGTTTCATTTCAATTTGGGCACAGGAGTGGGAAGATTCTTTGCATTGCCATCATCCATTGTCGTATCATCGTCCATCATATCATCTTCTTCCGGCTCAGAATTCATGGCATCAACTTCTGCGACAGGCATGAATCCAACTGGGTAGGTTCTCTGAGCAGCCAGGGTTGCGATGGAATTTTTTGGCTTGAAATATATCTCTTAGTGTACCAAGGGACCATTTCCTTTTTTGCTCCTTGGCGGAGGGAGATGAATAGTAAGAATATGCCCTGGAATAGTGGAACATCTGGCCATTATGCCCCAATGTGTTTTCTGTGTGTGGAGAGAACTGCTGCCAAAAGTTATTAAGATTTTTTGTTTTCTTGAGAATATGTTTGAAATGAAAATCGGGGAGGGATAATATAACCCTCCACAAATTATGGTTTAATGTGTATCAATGGAATATCTCCTTGAGCCTTTCATTGATCAATGACAATTTCCAGTGTTTGTGCGGAATAAGCTGTCACCATCACAGCTCAGTAATTGCACAATTAGAAAAAAGCGCGAAGGTGGCGGTGACAGCGAAAAGAGAGTAAGAATTAGAAATTTATTAAAAGAACCAACCCGTCGACGCACAAAAAAATAAGATTGCATCGCCTTTGAAATGAATAATTGGAAAGGATAACATAGTTGTGCGTGAATCTTAGTTGAATTCGTAGTAATGACAAATCTTCTCCAGATTTCCGGACATTAATGACAATCTTAACGGTTCCTGTAGGATGGCTACTAGCATTAAAGCTTAATTATTGCATATCTGGAAACAAGCACGAAGGCAACAGTGATGGGGAAACTGATTCCAAGAAATACCAAAGTATGGAAAGCGGTCGGGCAGGTTACAAAAGAAAAACGACAGAAGATATACACAAGAAACGTGAAGGGTCGATGGTCATATTGTATCTCAGTGACAAATATCGGTCGTTAATTTGTATGTCGCGGAATTTGTAAATTGAAAAGTGGACCTACGGGTTGGCTGGCTCAACACTGCACTTTCATTGTTCCATGTCCTCCAAATAGCACTCGGAGTTCCGTGATAGACAGATTGACAGATGGAATCGAGGGCTGGTGCGTTCAATATTGTCATTGTTTATGGATGGAAATCCCTATGAACTATCTAACATATCTAAAAACATTATTTTGAATACTAAATTATTAATATTACATATTGATAATTTATAACATATTATCAATAAACATAGTAAACATGCACTTTTATAAAGTATGAACATGAGATTTTATAGAGCATATGCGGATACCTCATTCCATACTTAGGCACTTTTTCGATTGCGAGTTCTCGGACTAGCAAGCTGAAAATTGAGCCTCTATTGTTTCGTGTCCTACAAATAGCACATACACTTCTGCAACATACAAATTGACAGGCGGACTTGCGAGTTGGTTGGTCCATATTGCAGAATTTAATTAGACGAGAAAGTTTGTACAATCTTGTTGGCCGATTGATATAAAAGTATTTCAACAAACGGGCAATACATGGTAAACATGTACTTTTATAAAGTATGGACATGGCATTTCATAGAAAATATGTGAATCCATCATTCCATACTTGGGCACTTTTTGGATCACGGGTTCGTGGCCTGGCGAGCTGAAAATTGAGTATCTATTGTTCTGTGTCCTACAAATAGCACCTACACTTCCTCGATATACAAATTGACAACTGGACTTGTGGAGATGAGTCTCTATATAAAGTATGGACATGAGATTTTATAGAGCATATGTGGATCCCTCATTCCATACATAGCCACTTTTTTTATTGCGGGTTCGCGGCCTGGCTGGCTGAAAATAGAGTCTCTATTGTTCCGTGTCCTACAAATAACACCCAGACTTCCGTGGTACACAAATTAACAGGAGGACCTACAGGCTGCTTAGCCGAATATTTCATTTGTATTGTTCTAGAACATATGCAGATCCCTCATTCCATACTTGGGCACTTTTTGGATCGCGAGTTCACAGCCCGACGGGCTGAAAATTAAGTATCTATTGTTCGGTGTCCTACAAATAGCGCCTAGACTTCCGTGATATACAAATTGACAGGAGGTCCAGTCACTTTTTGGATCGCGGGTTCGCGGCCTGGCGGGCTGAAAATTGAGTATCTATTGTTTTGTGTCCTACAAATAGCACCTATACTTCCATGATATACAAATTGGCAGCCATACTTGCGCAGATGAGTCTCTATATAAACTATGGACATGAGATTTTATAGAACATATGCGGATCCCTCATTCCATACTTAGGCACTTTTTTGATCGTGGGTTCGCAGCCTGGCGGGATGAAAATAGAGTCTCTATTGTTTTGTGTCCTACAAATAACACCAAGACTTCCACGATATACAAATTGACAGGAGGACCTATGGGCTGCTTGGCCGAACATTGCATTTGTATTGTTCTAGAACATATGTGGATCCCTCATTCCATACTTGGGCACTTTTTGGATCGTGCATTCGCAGCCTGGCAGGTTGAAAATTAAGTATCTATTGTTCGGTGTTCTACAAATAGCACCTATACTTCTGCGATATACAAATTGACAAGTGGCCCAGGCACTTTTTGGGTCGTGGGCTGAAAATTGAGTATTTATTGTTCAGTGTCCTACAAATAGCACCTACAGTTCCGCGATTTACAAATTGACAGTCGGACTTGCGGAGATGAGTCTGTATATAAACTATGGACATGAGATTTTATAGAGCATATGCGGATCCCTCATTCCATACTCAGCCACTTTTTTTTATCGCGGGTTCACGACCTGGCGGGCTGAAAATAAAGTCTTTATTGTTCTATGTCCTACAAATAACACCCAGACTTCCAAGATATACAAATTGATAGGAGGACCTACGGGCTTCTTGGTTGAACGTTGCATTTGTATTGTTCTACAACATATGCAGATCCCTCATTCCATACTTGGGAACTTTTTGGATTGCGGGTTTTCAGCCTGGCAGGCTGAAAAATAAGTATCTACTGTTTGATGTCCTACAAATAGCATCTAGGATTCCGCGATATACAAATTGACAGGCGCTCCATGCACTTTTTGGATCGCGGGTTCGTGGCCTAGCGAGATGAAAATTGAGTATCAGCCAGACTTGCAGAGATATACAAATATCACCTAGACTTTCATGATATACAAATTAGCAAGCGGACTTGTGGACATGAGTCTCTATATAAAGTATGGACATGAGATTTTATAGAGCATATGCAGAGTTTCTATATGGACATGAGTTTCAACATTGCAGTTTCATTGTTCTTTGTTCTCCAAATAGCACTTGGAGTTCTGCGATATACAAATTGACAGATGGACTTAAGGGATGGCGGGTTCAAGTTTTCCATTGTTTACAGGATGCTAATCCCTATCAACTATATAACAAATCTAAAAACAGAATTTTCAATACTATATTATTAATATTAAATTTTGATATTACAGAATTTAATTAGACGATAAAGTTTTTTCAATCTGGTCGGGTGACTGTTATAAAAGTTTTCCGACAAACGAGCAATACATAGTAAACATGTACTTTTAGAAATTATGGACAAGAGATTTTATAGAGCATATGCGGATCCCTCATTCGATATTTAGCCACTTTTTTTGATCGGGGGCTCTCGGCCTAGCTGGCTGAAAATTGCACTTTCATTGTTTTGTATCTTCCAAATAGCACTCGGACTTCTGCAATATGCAGATTAACAGATGGACTCAAGGGCTGGCGGGTTCAAATTTGCCATTGTTTACGGATGGCAATGCCTATCAACTACCTAACATATCTAAAAACATTAATTTCAATACTAAATTATTAATATTACATATTGATATTGCAGAATTTAAGTAGACGACGAAGTTTGTCCATTTTGGTGGATCGACTGATATAAAATTTTTCCGACAAACGAGCAATACATAGTAAACATGTACTTTTATAAATTATGGACATAAGATTTTATACAACATGTTGGAGACGCCTTTTTTTTTTTTTTAGCCTGTTTAAAATTTCGTATCTTAATGTTTGAAATTGAAATCCGGTTTTCATATTTTCCTTTATTTTTCCCAAAATCTCAGAAGTCTCATCACGCAAACAACGACTGTTATCATACTCTTAAAGTAAGATTTTTTTATTTTTTTTATCGTTTAAACGAGTCTCTCCTTTTTACCTCGGGATGTCGCATGTCGGGAGTTATAGATCACATAGTTTACAAGTCCCGAGGGGCGAAACGGCGAAATAGTCTTAAAAAGTTTACCCAGATCAGTACCGAGAGTAAAGATACTCTAAACCACAGTTAAGCAAACATCGGGATTTCGTGTATCAATGTTTGCTAGCTCCAAAAGTCTTACCTTCATAACCTCGATAGCCGAAACCGCGAGACTCTTGTTTTAAGTAACCCAGGTTAAAGTTAAAGGTAAAAAGATTAACCGCGGTTAAGCTCTGTCGGAAATTCGCAACTCGACATGTTTTCCCTCAGAAGCTATACCTTCAAAGCGTCGAGTCGCGATAAAATTAGAAACATAATTAATTAAACACTTAATCTGGTTTTATCCTCCAATTTAATTAGATCATATCATCGCGATCTCGCGATTTCGCAACTCGACATACAAGCCTCCCGGAAGCTATACCTTCGAAATCCTGAGTCGCAAAGTCGCGATATAAATAACAACGTAATTAATTAAATGCCTAATCATGGTTACGTTTTTTATTAACCAAAGCTAATTATCGCAACCTCGGGTTTTAGAGGTTTAAAGGGTTAAAGTGAAAGCCCCTGATGAGGCGAATGCTGAAAGATTAATTAACATTCAAAAAGGCCTGATTAATTAAGTTAATCCAGCATTGTTAATGTTCTAATACGAAAATTAATATGCACAGTCTACGAGGCAATTTTAAACTTTCCTTGCACCAACTTGCATTACAAACTGTCAAAATCTAAGACATTAATTGGAAATGAGGTGAATCGACAAGTAAGGATTTGGTTTTTATTGCTAAATTTATATTTAAGAATGATTTGACCGTTCTGTTCCTAAGGACAACCTAGTTTTAAATAGTCGAAGACATGGATTTTTTATTTGTTGTCTCGAATTTCATTTCTATTCTACGCAGAGCCAACTTTTTACGAGCGAACTAATTTATGTATGTATACATATTTTTATCGCAGGAGAGCTAAAGTAGAATCCCCCGCCATGGCCCCACGAAAAACGTCTAAAGCCAATGTTGAGGTTTTAGGACAAGGTTCAGACAACGTTTCTGATACTTCACCTCGAAGTGTCGACTCTGTCAGGACCTGGTTATATATTTCTAAGGTTCTACAGTCTGAATTAGTAGATGTTTCGGATGATTCCAGTGAAAATGAAAAAGATGACCTGATCACCAAGTATAAGATCGTCGTCCAGGCTCAAATGCATAAAGTAGCAGCTAGGCCACACCTGCTCCCTTACTACGATATGATCTGGTGGGCATTATACCATGTAGATATACCAACAAGAACCATCGTCAACGAGCAGAGGGTCACCATTGGGACTTTCAGACCCGAACAATTGCAGGCTACGTATAAGTTGTCAGCCGTTTCAGACTTTGTTTACAATGCCGAATTCCTGGAGAATTTTAAACAAAAGGAATGTGTGCAATACAACAAGATTATGTCTGGTTTAATCAAAGATTAGGTTTCACACCCTGTGAAGTTCAGGGCAGACAGTAATGGTATATATTCAATATCTTCTCTAAAACCACAGTTCAAATATGTGGCTATGATGACCTGCAGATTATATGGGAGAGAGGACACCACACATTTTTTCCTTCAGTGGTTGCCTCTAATTCACACGGTCGTCGAAGGTTGTTCCTTCGACTGGGCTAAAATATTGTCTGATAGTTTGACCAGTCGAGTAACAGAGTATCGAGCGCAGAGGGAGAGCGGAAATATTGCTTCATTATTTATGTCCATGTATATCATGGACGTCGTGTGTTTTCTGACACCTTTTCCCTTGATGAGTTGGAGCTGGACTCCATCAGAGCCTGAGCCCATCCACGTCTACCATTCAAAGCTGTGGGAAGACAAAGCCTCAGATTTTGTGTATGAAATCATTAACTGGGTGATGGTACTGCTGCATGTCACTATCTTTGGCCACCCGCCACCCAGGATCTCAGACAGTATCATGGTAAATCTGAGCAGTATAGTCGATTGGTACGTGGAGGAAAAATTTTCATATCTCAGGGTTTTCGGCACTTCTGTTCCTCTGAATGCCTTACCACTATTCATACCCGATAGGCTGGCTTGTCGTGAGATTGTCAGGCAAACCGTAATCGGTGGCATAAGCAAGGAACTTAAAGAATATTCTAAAAAGGTATGGCCACCTTTTCCGATTCATCTACATTCCTATTCTTTGTTAGATTTCGAGCATGCTAAAGCTGAGGCAGCAGCCCTGGAAGACCTGAAATTGGTTCATGTTGAATTCAAGAAGCACGATCCACATAGGGTCGTAAGTAACCACTTAGCCAATTGCGGGCTTAAAAGGTTTGAGCATGAAAATTCTCCCTCAGATGACATTTTATGAGGCACAAGATCTTATGCCGAGGTTTTGGCTCAGATACAAGCCCTGGCTCCTGAAGAAAGGGCCGATGTTTTAAAATTCCAAGAACATCGGCGGAGTTGTCTGTTGGAAGATTGGTTGTTGTCATTGATGTCAACCCTAGTCATGGGTTTTGGACCAGAATATTGATGAAGTTATTTGGACATGAAGGAAAAT
>ML777952.1:175038-188466 GCA_009831015.1 Picea engelmannii
TTCATTACACATTGCTATTTCGATTTTCTTTTCCTTTCGTAAATTGTTGACACCTTTTAAAAAGCCTCGATAACCTTCATATTTTTCTTTTTACAGGTTTCCAGCTGCAAACAAAACGAGCAGGAGAGGTACACAGAAAGTCATGTATCGGAAAATAAATTGGCTTAAAGAGGTGATAAAAAGGATTTTTTGATATTTTGGAAAGAAAATGAAACGGTAAAGTAAAGGTGAGATTTCCTAAAAGACTTGTTCTGAAGGGCTATCAAAGAAAACCAAGATAACCTCATAAGATACAGCAACATCGTCTGAACTAATAAATAAAAGAACATTTCCATGGTTAATCGTTTACGAAATAATAACATGAAATAAACAAGTCACTTAAAGTAAAGCGCCCCCGAAAAAAGATTTTCAAGAGTCAGTTTTGATTTTTTGACCTCTGTTTTTTAGTTTATAGATCTCCATCTGTCACCCTTTTCTGTTTTCTGGTTTACCTTTGAAAAGCTAGCATCTCTCCGGTTTAGCATACGTAGGGAGAAGAGATTATGTTTTAACTTCGAGAGCTTCAAAGCAGATTGTGAAAAGTAAGCTAGTCTTCACAACTCCTCGGTCCCTTACTAAACAAAGTGACGCTTAAGTGATCCTGACTATTCTAGGTTTTTCAACAGTTTCATAAGATTGAGGCTTGCTTAAATAGGAAACTCCAAAAATTAATTTTTCCCTTTCTCCCTACGAACGAAGGTGTTGTGAAAGTTAAGGAAAGGTTGGTACCAAGTAATCAAAGTAAGTTGAAAAACCTATAATGCAAAATATTACATAGATATCAGCCCTCATACAAACTGATTGCCCCCATCTTCGTGCTCTAAAAAAGAAAATTATAAGACAGGTGGTGAAAGGAAATTCAGAAATGATTGCCCCCATCTAGTCCAAAAGACGATGAAAGGAAATTCAGAAATGATTTCCCTCGTCTTAGCATTTAAATGCATAAATATATTCCGAAGTGGTGAAAGGAAATTCAGTAAAAAGGGCCAGATAACTTCATCGGGGTACTGAACATGCTCGCTAGCAGTGAAGCAATATCTGAGATATCTGTAAGGCTATTATACATGAATATCACTCTACTCTGGTAACCAATTATTTTTAAAACCTTATCTACATCCCAAGTTCAGACAGGGCTTCCTGATTAAAAACATATAATTTTCTTCTTTTGATGCAAGCCGATAGCCACAAGATCTGTTGGGTCTCCTAGAATTGTTTTGATTGTCTTAATGCAGACCTAAATTCAGTAACGGGAAAGAGAAAGTCGTGAAGGGGACTACAACTGAGTTTAAAAAGTATCTGAGTTTTGAAAAGCTTTTGAAAAGTAAAAAATGAAGTCCTTTTCCCCTTCGGTATCCTGTTCTAGGGAACATTTCCGCTGGATTAAATCCATTGACTCCATTTACCCAATATAGGCACGTGGTCTACTGTTCTTCCCGTCTTGCAGGAAAACGGGATCCCTAGTTGGAGCCTATGTTGGAGCCGCCTTTGTGTTTTTTTTAGCCTATTTAAAATTTCATATCTTAATGTTTGAAATCGAAAGTCGATTTTCATATTTTCCTTTATTTTTCCCAAAATCTCAGAGGTCTCGTCACGCAAACAGTGACTATTATCATACTCTTAAGGTAAGATTTATTTATTTTTTATCATTTAAACGAGTCTCTCCTTTTTACCTCGGGATGTCGCATGTCGGGAGTTATAGATCACATAGTTTACAAGTTCCGAGGGGCGAAACGACGAAATAGTCTTAAAAAGTTTACCCAGATCAGTACCGAGAGTAAAGATACTCTAAACCACAGTTAAGAAAACATCGGGATTTCATGTCTCGGTGTTTGCTAGCTCCAAAATTCTTACCGTCATAACCCCGATAGACGAAACCGCAAGACTCTTGTTTTAAGTAACCCAGGTTAAAGTTAAAGGTAAAAAGCTTAACCACGGTTAAGCTCTGTCAGGAATTCGCAACTCGGCATGTTTTCCCTCAGAAGCTATAACTTCAAAGCGCAGAGTCACAAAGTCGCGATAAAAATAGAAACGTAATTAATTAAACACTTAATCTGGTTTTATCCTCTAATTTAATTAGATCATATCATCGCGATTTCGCAAMTCGGCATACAAGCCTCCCAGAAGCTATACCTTTGAAACCCCGAGTCGCGAAGTCGCGATATAAATAACAACGTAATTAATTAAACACCTAGTCATGGTTACGTTTTTTTATTAACCAAAGCTAATTATCGCAACCTCGGGTTTTAGAGGTTTAAAGGGTTAAAGTGAAAGCTCCCGATGAGGCGAATGCCGAAAGATTAATTAACATTCAAAAAGGCCTGATTAATTAAGTTAAGCCAACATTGCCAATGTTCTAATACGAAAATTAATATGCACAGTCTACGAGGCAATTTTAAACTTTCCTTGCGCCAACTTGCATTACRACCTGTCAAAATCTAAGACATTAACTAGAAATGAGGCGAATCGACAAGTAAGGATTTGGTTTTTATTGCTAAATTTATATTTAAGAATGATTTGACCGTTCTCTTCCTAAGGATGACCTAGTTTTAAATAGTCGAAGACATGGATTTTTTATTTGTTGTCTCAAATTTCATTTATATTGTACGCAGAGCCAACTTTTCGCGAGTGAACTAATTTATGTATGTATACATATTTTTATCGCAGGAGAGCTAAAGTAGAATCCCCTGCCATGGCCCCGCGAAAAGTGTCTAAAGCCAATGTTGAGGTTTTAGGACAAGGTTCAGACAACGTTTCTGATACTTCACCTCGAAGTGTCGACTCTGTCAGGACCTGGTCATATATTTCTAAGGTTCTATAGTCTGAATTAGTAGATGTTTCGGATGATTCCAGTGAAAATGAAAAAGACGACCTGATCGCCAAGTATAAGATCGTCATCCAGGCTCAAATGCATAAAGTAGCGGCTAGGCCACGTCTTCTCCCTTACTACGATATGATCCGGTGGGCATTAGACCATGTAGATATACCAACCAGAACCATCGTCAACGAGTAGAGGGTCACCATTGGGACTTTTAGACCCGAACAATTGCAGGATATGTATAAGTTGCCAGCCGTGTCGGACTTTGTTTACAATGCCAAATTCCTAGAGAATTTTAAACAGAAGGAATGTGTGCAATACGACAAGACTATGTCTGGTTTAATCAAATATTAGGTTTCACACCCTGCGAAGTTCAAGGAAGACAATAATGGTATATATTCAATATCTTCTCTGGAACCACAGTTCAAATATGTGGCTATGATGACCTGTAGATTGTATGGGAGAGAGGACACCACACATTTTTTTCCTTCAGTGGGTGCCTCTAATTTACACGGTCGCCGAAGGTTGTTCCTTCAACTGGGCTAAACTACTGTCTGATAGTTTGACCAGTCGAGTAACAGAGTATCGAGCGCAGAGGGAGAGCGGAAAGATTGCTTCATTCTTTATGTCCACGTATATCATGGACGTCGTGTGTTTTCTGACACCTTTTCCCTTGATGAGTTGGAGCTGGACTCCATCGGAGGCTGAGCCCATCCACGTCTACCATTCAAAGTTGTGAGAAGAAAAAGCCTCAGATTTTGTGTATGAAATCTTTAACTGGGTGATGGTACTGCTGCATGTCACTATCTTCGGCCACCTGCCACCCAGGATCGCAGACAGTATCGTGGTAAATCTGAGCAGTATAGTCGATTGGTACATGGAGGCAGAATTTTCATATCTCAGGGTTTTCGGCGCTTTTGTTCCTCCGAATGCCTTACCACTATTCAACCCCGATAGGCTGGCCTGTCATGAGATTGCCAGGAAAACCGTAATCGGTGGCGTAAGCAAGGAACTTAAGGGATATTCTAAAAAGGTATGGCCACCTTTTCTGATTCATCTACATTCTTATTCTTTGTTAGATTTCGGGCATGCTAAAGCTGAGGCAGCAGCCCTGGAAGACCTTAAATTGGTTCATGTTGAATTCAAGAAGCACGATCCACATAGGGTCGTAAGTAACCACTTAGCCAATTGCGGGCTTAAAAGGTTTGAGCATGAAAATTCACCCTCGGATGACATTTTCTGAGGCACGAGATCTTATGCTGAGGTTTTGGCTCGGATACAAGCCCTGGCTCCTGAAGAAAGGGCCGATGTTTTAAAATTCCAAGAACATCGACGGAGTTGTCTTTCCCTATTATTGCGAGTTGAAAATCCAATAACAGTAGAGGTGCAACAAAAAGAAGCCGAAGGCTCAAAAGATTCAAAACCCAGACAAGAAGAACACCAAGACAGGGAGGAGCAAACTAGGAGTCTGAAACCAGAAATAAAAACTCCCGATCCGCCGAAAAAGAAGACTCCAGTTACCACTCCAGGCTAGTCAGCTAAGAAAATCGGAGATCCCATTGCCTCCATTACTCCCTTACAGTCAACTCAAGGGAACATAGATGCAGGGTGGATTTTCAATGAAGAATTGAGACATATAAGGATGGAAGAGCTCCCTCCAAATTAGTTCTTTTTTTGATAAAAAGAGAAAAGCTGTGGTAAAAAGAGAATTCTATCAAGAAGCAGGATCAATGGCCAAGAAATTTAAGGTGTTGAATGATGGGAAAGATAAGAAGAAAGAAGAGTTTGCAACAGAAATAGACGGGACATTAGGGGCATATGCTACGGAAAACCAATTTTCAATCGAGGTTTTGAAAAATCAGCTCAAGCGAAAAAATCGCCTCATCAAAACCTTAGAAGCTAAACTAGCCATAGCAGAGGAGGCTGCCAAGGACCAGGTAAGCACAGGAATAGAACAAGCAAGAATGGCCGACAAAAAGGAAATTGAGCTGCTCAAAGCTAAGCTTGAACAAGAAGAGTTGGTAGCTCAGACCAGTCAAATATAGGTAGGCCAACAAAGAGACTTGATTGAGCAACTACATGTTAGATTAGAGTTCGTCAAAAGCCAAGTTATAAGTATCGGGATATTCCATTCTCAGGCTATGGAGATTTGGAGCAGAGTTTCTGTAGCCTAGGGAAGTTTACTTGCCAAGGTAGAGACGATTCGGGACAATTTTCTACTTATTGATCAAGTATTAGAAAACTTATCTGTCAGAGAGAGAGAAGCTGGAGCAGCTCGGGTCGCATTTCAAGAGGCTATAATAGCTACAACAAACAGGGAATCGGGAAAAATTTCTAATTTTTCCATTTCGGAACAGACCCGAGGTAATATTTTGTTGAAAGAATGGGAACGCAGCATATCAGAAGGCAAATTGCAAGCCAAGAAGGTAAGGAAATCCTGTGAAGAGGCTTTTGGTTCTATAGATGGAAATCTGTTAGGCATTGATAGCGAGAGTAATGCTGAGACGCTAAGCCAAATGAATATGGCGAAACTCTTGCTTGATATAAATGAGAAAGAAGAAAGAGATTCGGCCGAAGTCTCACAAGTAACTCTGGCAGGCATAGTTCAAATGGATAAAAGGATTATTAAACCAAGTGTGTAATTGTGCGCTATTGACACCCTAGATCGACAGATGGAAGAAAGGTTACCACAATTAGTAAGATATTGTTATGTTTGTGAGGTCAATTGTCAAGTGGAACCTTCTAGGTTGATATCTCGACTGGTGGAGAAATGTGTCACTTGTACTGCGCATGTGAAGGGGCAGGCTTCTGGTACTAAATAGAGACAGAGATAAAGAAATGAAACGATTGATCTCCTTCTTGTTGTAACTGAAAATCCTGGAACGATTGAGATTCCATCATATGTAAATCTGTATAAATATACAATAGAAGGAAGGAACAAAGGGCTGGACCTTTTTGGGTCGATTGTAATAGAGATTTTCCTCCCTTGAGAGTTAATACAAAGCAAATCCAAAGATTCTCGATTCCGTCACAACTGTGTTATGAGTTTGTTTTCTTGTATTCCATATCTAATTTCATTTCATATATGTATCTGATGAATGTTTCACTATAATTTAGTACAACCTCTACTATAGTGAATAAATTTTAGTTTTCTATATTGTTTACCGTTTTTCCTCTGTACCGGCTATCAGCAGGTATAAGACCAGTGAACATTTTAGATTTCTATATATATATTATGCTTCATCATGTTGTTTCTTTATCTTTTTCTTCTTCTGTTTATAAGTGAGATTCTCCCTTGATAGGAGCCTTACACCTCAAACACATTTATTAAAATATAACTCAGTTACGGGAAAGGGCCTTTGGTTTGCACCCTGTTTTCACTACTGGAGCTATAACTCTCCTTTATATGACCGAAATCAAGATAGCATCTAAAAAAGTATTGAGATTTTCTTATCATTTTGTTCCTCTATGACTGTCCCTGTGACAAGACAGCCTAATATTGAACCTGCACTATCAGATCAAACACATATTGCCTTGAATATTTTTTATACTATTCTTAAAACAACCACTACCCGGGTTGAACTCGAACGTTCGTGGACAGCGATTGAAAGGGACATAAACATCCAGGAACAGTTGGAAGCTAGACAACAACCTAGAAATCAGCCCTAGCTTCCCTTGCCGAAGGTTGACTTTTCTTCCTTCTCTACATCTTACTCACTTTCGGATGCCTAGACACTGTACTTCTAAGCCTTAAGTACAGACTCTGGAACAACACAACATATGCGGATTCCTTATTTCATACTTAGGCACTTTTTGGATGGCGGGTTCGCGGCCTGGTGGGATGAAAATTGAGGTTTTATTGTTCCATGGCCTACAAATAGCACCCAGAGACCCCGATAAACTATCTAAAAATTCCATTGTTTACAGATGTTAATCGCTATCAACTATGTAACATATCTAAAAACATTATTTTCAATACTAAATTATTAATATTAATTTTTGATATTGTAGAATTTAATTAGATGAGGAAGTTTGTACAATCTGGTCAGGCGACTGATATAAAAGTTTTCGGAGAAATGAACAATACACAGTAAACATGTACTTTTAGAAACAAACAATATTGTAACTTCACATGAAATCCTCTAACAATTTTGCATGCAACTATTTTCTTTCATGGCAGGACTGGAGCAGCAACAAAATCTCACATAATAACAGATATCGGCCTCCGCAGACATGGAAAATAACACAATTGCATGTAGACCCGTGGGTGCAGGGGTTGAACACCGTAAAGTGCCCCAAATAAACAATAATAATCCAAAAAAAAGGAAAAAAGAAAAGCTCCAACAACCGTTAATGCACCACAACCCTGCAAGGCCGAATCAAACAAAAGAAAACAGTAAGGACCAAATTTTGGCGGGTTCAAAATTGCAATTGTTTAGGGATGCTCATCCTATCTAACTTTATCTAAAAAAATTATTTTCAAATACTAAATTATTAATATTAACTATTATTCGTTCATTCAAATTATTCCAGGATATTAATTTAAGTAAGTTCTATGAATAAGCAAAAATGGAAAAACAATGACCAATTTGAATTTTAAGAGCCTCTTGTTGGTATGATAGGACAGTTGCACTTTGCACACTGTATATTCATTGATTTCAAATTATTCCAGAACAATAATTTGACCAAGTTCATCGATCAAGGAAATCTGCTAAAGAAAGCCACATAGTACATTTGCGTCATAGCACCATAGAAATTATTAGGCGGATCTGCGTGCCAACTGGCTAAAAAATTCAATTATATGTTTCTGTGTCCTCTAAAGAACAGTTGGAGTTCCACGGTATACAGATTGACAGACAAAGAAAATAACCAAGAACCAACCATACTTTAAACAGGCCGCAAGCAAGTTTCCAGAAGGTTCCATAGAGCAGAACTCATTGACCTTTGCACCAAACAATTTGATATACAAAGAAAAGATATCGTCGCATTCATTTTCTCTTGCATCTAATATATGTTCCCAGTGGGAAATAATTGGGGCCGTGCGATATATGGAGATTACAGAGATATGGACCAAGTCCAACGAACAGTCATCTGGATGTTGAACAAATATTATAGAGACACATGAGGTATTTTCATTTCCTACCAAAGTTTCATATATTTTATTTTTTCCGCTTCTTCAGCTGCTATGAAAAATTCAATTGTCCTCATTTAAGATGAATTTTCTCTGTATCTGAAGTTGTCGCAGCATGTACACACTGCTTGCCTTTTTCTGTAGATACGTTTCATACGACAACTCTGCCAACTAAGGAAGCACATTTTGTAACAGAGGTTGCCTAACCATACAATGCACGGTTGTGTTGCCCATAGTTTGGATAACAACATTGATGCAATGTCCATATATATATGGACATTTTTCACCGCATCGCAGACAATCAATCGTATCATCACTTATTAAAGCGGAGGCAGAAGCAACGGAATTGCAGTTTGCACATACAGGCTCAAAGGGGGTCGAGTACACATTGGCTGCAACTAAAAGACCTTCAACCTGGGAAAGCGAGCAAAGGAATTAGTACATTGAATAATATAATACACAACTGCACCCCCCTCCCCTTAAAAAAAAAAAAAAAAATTAAACAAGCGCATAAATTTGTTAAGGGTTATTTCTATAAGAAAAGTGAGGATGATTTTGTGGATGTATACACACAACAGTTGTAGAGCTAGCTAGTATCTTCAGATCCTCTACTATATCTTCTCGTAACTCTGTTACAAATGTTGTCTGGGTTGTCCGAAAGATCCTTTCTCTAGCATCTCTCTTCTTTGTTATATTTTTGAACAGCATAAGTGGAATCTTCCCTCTATGCAATTGATGTTCTATTGACGAAAAAAAATCTGAATACGTATCAAATAATTGTAGCTGCAACATGGAACCATACAATATTTGTGTAACTTATCCGACATACATGCAGATGCGAAAGTAAAGGACAAAATTGAATATGAAAAACGGTAGTATTGCCTTGTCGTTGTCCGACTCGCCATCCTTTATATGGAGAATGTGTTGCGAGCCAAATTTTCTCGCCAGTGTGATAGCAGCCCTAATCGTTCTGATTGGGTAAATATCAGTGCTATGTGCAAGCTGCCTGACAGTCGAGTCCTGGACAAAGCAATATTCTGAACAAACAGCGGGAATTTTTTCCACAATGCTTGCTCCGTTCAGCGAAATAATTCGATCGTAATCACCACAGTCATATATTGTTTTCGGCAATATATTAAAATTTTTAATGGATATCACATTACGCGGCAATATCTTTTCTGCATGTTTCTGGACAAGTTGTGGGGGAACAATCAGTGTCACTGTCATCATGGCATCCTTGTATGTCATGTTAGCACGCATAATGGATATACTTTTGTTTGCCTTGTCCAAGTAGGTGCTATAGACAACCATTATGTCCCCGACGAACACTTGTCCACTTTGGCGGCTATTCAAGGCCTCTATTGACAATACTTTGGATGTTAAAACTCTAGACCTGATGACATTTTTTGAACAAGAAAACTAAAGTAAATGGTAGTGTGCTATAAGTACATGCATAGTTTTTGATGAACTATGGATCCACAGTTTCGCAACCACACCTCTTATTCTGTGGAACATGCAACAACACGTTCGGCGTCTCGCTTGTACTTGTTGATACCTCTTGCGAGCTGCAAACCATGTATTGCATATGGCATCAACATATCTACCATTCCATAGATGAATACACAACCCAAGAAATATGTTTAGTAAACATAGTAAGAGCAGAGCGTATGCATATTTACCTTTGGTCTTGTCGGTCTGTCGATGTCTAGGATGACTGACTGCTCATGGTCGTGTCACTAGTCCAACTTTTTCTGATGCAAGCATGTGCAGATGAATATCAAGACTTGTAATGTCCCTTTCCAAATAAGAGCTCCAGAAGAGGAGGCTTAATGGTCTAAACCGCCCTATTAGACTATAGCCAGGGCCAAAGAGGGGTAAACAGGGTTACTAGAGGTCACTCCAGTCACAGGTGTTATATTCGGAAAGTGACATTGAGCTAAAAAGGGTTAAAAGCGCTTTTAAGTCATTATGAGCTAAAAATAGAAGTCAACAGTGAATTAGGGTTTCAGCAGTGATTTAGGGTTTTGGAAGTCAACAACGAATTAGGGTTTCAGCATGATTTAGGGTTTTGGAAATCAACAACGAATTAGGGTTTTAGCATGATTTAGGGTTTTGGAAAGCTATAAAGGAAGGGTCAGCGACCTAATTCATTATTATACAGATTGTGACTTGCCATTGAGGAGAAGAGGCGCATCTCAGGAGAGATAGTTCAGTGTATTCCAGAAGGAAGACACTAGTTGGATGATTTCGATGTTGAAAGACACACCCTAGTCATCGGGAAGATCATCCAGGTCTTCCATCATTCTTCATTGATTCCGCAGTGCTCCCATATTCTGGGTATTATATTTTAGTTGCTTATTTGTATTCCGGCTAAGATCCTTTTGTCTTTTGATCTAGCGGAGTGTTGTTATTTAATTCAACTGCAGTTTCTTATTTGTATTCTGGATAAGATCCTTCGTCTGTTGATCTAGTCGAGTATTGTCAGTTATTCAGCCACATTCGGCCATTTTGTAATCCACAAAGATATCATAATACAAACTTTGTAGTCCTTTGTCGCGTTTATTATTTGTATGATCATTTATATGTTGTAAACCTTTGGTCCTACACACACATTAACAACGTTTCCTAGACTAGCCAAGTCAGGAACATTACAGTGGTATCAGAGCTTTAGTCATGCCAGCCTGTGACTAAAGACAATGAGTCCAGCAGAAGACCCAGAGGGTCGTGAACACGTAGGTGACGAATATGTCACTTACAACAGGCATCAGGAAAGAAGGCATAGGCCTGATTTTCTCCCTTTTCCTCCTAGCTCAGAGGAAGAGGAAGAGGCACACAGAGAAGCAGAGAGAGGGGTAGAGTGTGAGGCTGAGCACGAAGCAGAGAGGATGCTAGGATATAGATATGAGCGACCATAGGGCAGTGGCAAGGCCCTCGTAGATCCAGAGGCATCTTTCATGCAGGTTATCAACGATATGTTAGCTAGTCAACGGACCATGTCTCATTCCTTGGCATAGGTGGTTGATAGATTGGCTAGAGTGGGCACCCCAGATACACAAGTCCCGCATGTAGCACAGGGGAACTCGAGAGCAGGCAGTAGACCCCAGTCACCCTCTCGCACATACACCTCTGCGAGTAGGATTCCCAAACCCTTGTTTCCCATTTTCTAGAGGGCACCCCCGGTAGCAGCACCGCCACCGATACCACAGAGGCCACCCACTCATGTTGACAACATTGCAGAGTATAGGAGGGAGTACGCAACATTGGGTCGTGACTTCCATCAGGACATGACCTTAGTCGAGTACTGTGGACTCAAACTCAGGAACCGCCCCAGAGAGCCACAGAGGGGAGGACCACAACAACAGTAGGGGCATAACCTCGATTTCATCCGAAAAGTTGGGAAACTCACCATCCCTTCTTTGGACAGATCGTCCAAATACACCGCCAGATCTTGGGTACAGAAGCTAGACACATATTTCAAGATCAACCAGATGACTGAGATAGAGGCCATCAGTTTTGTGACCATACACTTAGAGGGTGAGGCACACGAGTGGTGGTACCATGGACTGGTGACATTGGGTCACAATCGCATCATCTCCTATAGGGAGTTTACGGATAGGCTCATGGATAGGTTTGACAGGAAGGATCCGGAGATACACTTCAGGGATCTAGCCCAGTTGAGACAAACTGGCATAGCAGAGGCGTTCATCACAAAGTTTCAGCAGGTAGCCATGGTAGTGACAGATATATCAAAGCCCAGGTTGATCATGCTATTCACAGAAGGACTCATAGAGCCTTTGAAAGGATGGGTGAAGGCATACAGGCCTCCCACTTTGCAGGATGTCATCCTTCGCACTCGAGATCTAGAAAACTCAGTGCCAAAGACTAAAACTTTCTCCAAACCATTTGTGCCCCAGAGGGATCAAGACAGGAAGCCATTCCAGAGAGAATGGAAGGGCAAGGAGAAGTTGGATGATTAGACTAGGCGAGAGATTATGAGGAAAAATCTTTGCTTCAGCTGCAGAGATCCTTGGGTCCCAAGCCACAGGTGCATGGGCAAGGGAGATATTCATTATATTGAAGTAGCAGCAGGCAGCATGGACAGTGAGGAGGAGGAGAAGGACAGTGGATCCACTAGTTCAGAGGAGGAGTCAGCACCAACAAAGGAGCATCCTCCCCATACACCACCGACACTGGCAGAAGCCCATCCTCTAGTAGTCCCACAACCGCCAGAACAGGCTAACAGGAGGAAACCAGCAAAGGGAGGTGTCATAGCGACCCTTTCTGGTGTTCCCAGGTATGATACCCTCCATATCAGAGGGATTATCTAGGGGCAATGGGAAATCTCCCTGATAGATGGTGGGGCCACCCACAACTTCATCGACGCTTCACTAGTATCAAGACGGGCACTTCAGACAGAGGAGTTTGAGGGGTTTGATGTTGCGGTAGCAGATGGCCACACAGTGGAGTGTCTAGACAGAGTTCCAAACTTAGATATGAAGTTAGGAAACTACACAGTGAGAGACACATTTTATGTGGTTGACCTATTGGACACAGATGTGGTGTTAGGAGTTCAGTGGATGATTACCTTGGGAAAATTACTACCAACTACCAAACCTTGGAAATGGGATTCAGAGATCAGGATGGGAAGAAGGTTGTTCTAAGAGGTATGTTGACAGGAGCACCCAAGACAGTTTCAGCCAAGAGGATGGAGAGGATATTTAGACATGGGGAGGTAGCATATGTCGCAGAATTCTTGATCACTACTCAGAAGGATTCATAAGGTCGACAACAATACCATATAGAGATCAAGAATTTATTGGGATAACATCAACATGTATTTGAGGCAATTCCACCAGGGAGACCACCTGACAGGGGGTTTGAGCACACCATTGAGTTGGAGGAGGGGAGAAAACCTATGATCACCCCCCCCTATCGTCATCTTAGGAGGTTCAAGGATGAGATACAGAAGGAAATCAAGGAATTGTTGGCGATGGGACACATTAGACCGAGCAGCAGCCCATTTGCTTCTTCAGATGTCTTAGTTTTGAAGAAGGATGGCACCATGAGGATGTGCATTGATTACCGAGCCTTGAACAAGAAAACCATCAAGAACCGATACCCTATACCACGCATTGACGAGTTGATGGATGAACTGCATGGGGTAGTTTTCTTCTCAAAAATTGATCTACGCTCTGGATATCATCATATCAGCATCCGAGAGCAGGACATAGAGAAGACGACATTTCAATGTCATTTTGGACACTTTGAGTTCCTAGTTATGCATTTGGGCTAACCAATGCACCTACTACATTCCAGTCTTGCATGAACCATATATTCAGGGATCAGTTAAGGAAATTGGTCTTGGTTTTCTTCGACGACATCTTGATCTATAGCCGGTCATGGAAAGAGCATATGAGGCACCTGGATGAGGTATTGAGCATCA
>ML777952.1:189206-201313 GCA_009831015.1 Picea engelmannii
GTCATTGACGATGTCATATTTTACAAGGATAGAGTCTACTTGGTGCCAGATTCAGGGCTTAAGAAGAAGATCCTCACCGTAGTTCATGATTCACCTCTAGCAGGCCATCAGGGGTTTTTCAAAACCTACAGACAGATCAGAGAAAGGTTCTCATGGAAGGGCCTCAAACAAGATGTTATGAGACACGTCAGTGAGTGTGTGACTTTCCAGTAGAACAAGTCAGAGCATGCTCTTCCAGCAGGGCTACTTCAGCCACTCCCCATTATAGAGAAGAAATGGGAGATTATATCTATGGACTTCATCACCGGTCTACCCAAGGTCTAGGGTAAGGACTGTATCTATGTAGTGGTCGACAGATTGACCAAGTTTGCTCACTTCTACACCATACCGACAGAGTACAGTGCAGTTCAAGTAGCCAAGATTTTCTTCAGGGAGGTCTTCAAACTTCATGGGTTGTCGAAGAATATCGTTAGTGATAGGGACAGTCGGTTCATAGAGTCATTTTGGAGAGAGTTGTTTCAGTTGGTGGGGACAGAGTTGACACCTAGCACTAGTTATCACCCTCAGACAGATGGGCAGATCGAGATTGTCAACAAGTGGGTTGAGGGTATTTGAGGAACTATGTAGGAGGACAACAGAGAACGTGGTTAAAGTGGTTACATTTAGGAGAACATTGCTACAACACCACCTTCCACATGTCCATTGGTATGACACCCTTCCAAGCATTGTACAGATATGATGCTCCCACTTTGGTAGACTTGGTCTTCGGGGAGAGCAGAGCTCCCAAGGCCAAGGATTGGATCATAGAGAGTCAGGATATTCTCAAGTTGTTGAAAGAGAACCTGCAGACGACGCAAAATCGACAATAGATAAGTGTGGACAGGCACAGGATAGAGCGTAGCTTTGAGGTTGGAGATTTGGTTTTCTTGAGACTCCAACCCTACAGACAGTCATCTCTGAAGAAGAGTGGGGCCGAGAAGCTCAAGCCCAGATTTTATGGTCCTTACAGGATCATGTGCCGAGTAGGCAAGGTTGCTTACGAGCTAGAGCTTCCAGAGGGAAGAAAGATTCATAACGTGTTCCACGTGTCTTGCCTCAAAAAGGCAGTGGGACAATTCATTAACACATCAGAGGAGCTTCCCCCGTTGGATGAGGAGGAATAGTTGGAGTTAGTTCCGGAGGAGGTTTTGGAGTTTCGGGAGCAGAAACTAAGGAGAAGGGTCATCAGAGAGTGTTTGATCAGATGGAGAGGGCTTACAGTAGAGGATGCTACTTGGGAGAGCGAGTAGGTGTTGCATCACCCTGGACTGGTATTACTTGAGGACAAGCAATTTCGGGAAGGGAGGACTGTAATGTCCCTTTCCAAATAGGAGCTCCAGAAGAGGAGGCTTAATGGTCTAAACCACCATGTTAGATTATAGCCAGGGCCAAAGAGGGGTAAACAGGGTTACTAGAGGTCACTCCAATCACATGTGTTATATTCGGAAAGTGACATTGAGCTAAAAAGGGTTAACAACGCTTTTAAGTCATTATGAGCTAAAAATAGAAGTCAACAGTGAATTAGGGTTTCAGCAGTGATTTAGGGTTTAGGAAGTCAACAATGAATTAGGGTTTCAACATGATTTAGGGTTTTGGAAATCAACAACGAATTAGGGTTTCAGCATGATTTAGGGTTTTGGAAAGCTATAAAGGAAGGGTCAACAACCTAATTCATTATTATGCAGATTATGACTTGTCATTGAGGAGAAGAGACACATCTCAGGAGAGATAGTTCAGTGTATTTCTAGAGGAAGACACCAGTTGGATGATTTTGATGTTGAAAGACACACCCTAGTCACCGGGAAGATCATCCAGGTCTTCCATCATTCTTCATTGATTCCGCAATGCTCCCATATTCCGGGTATTATATTTTAGTTGCTTATTTGTATTCCGGCTAAGATCCTTTTTTCTTTTGATCTAGTCGAGTGTTGTTATTTAATTCAACCGCAGTTGCTTATTTGTATTCCGGCTAAAATCCTTCGTCTGTTGATCTAGTTGAGTATTGTCAGTTATTCAGCCGCATTCGGCCATTTTGTAATCCACAAAGATATCATAATACAAACTTTGCAGTCCTTTGTCACGTTTATTATTTGTATGATCATTTATATGTTGTAAACTTTTGATTCTACACACACATTAGCAGCGTTTCCTAGACTAGCCAAGTCGAGAACATTACAAGACTAAACAAGCATATGCATTGTATATTATCCATCGGAATGACAAAATAACCAAAAAAATGTATGCATCTGAATTTTTTAACTGGAGTAATGTTTAACAGTAAACAGGGTGTGAGCGTGGGGCACCATGGCCAATCTGTATATCGCAGACCCCCGGAAGTCAGGGGGGCAATCTTCAACCTGCCAGCCTGGCACCCACAATCGAGAAAGTGGGTAACTATGGAATAAGGTAGGAGCAGGACCACATATGTCAAACCGTTAGTTCGCCAACCGGCGCATGAAGGAATTTTCGAAAATCACACTAAGAAGATGAATTAGAAAACAACAGGGATAATAGATAATGCGAAAAGTAGAAATAGGAAGCGCAGAAAGGCCCATTACTACGAAGTGATCATTTTCAAGTCTAATATTATATACCCCCACCTGGTTTGTATATTTAATTTACTAGCACACTTAGTATACCTTTTAGAAGATTGTACCACATAATCCTCTGTTGTTGCACAGAAGAAGTCATCTCCCTGTCCAAGCAACCTGTTTTTTCCAAGGCAGCAACGTCGAAGATGCAATCAACACGAAGGTAAGTTAGTATGAAGACAGGCATCTAAAAGAAAAAGAAACGGGTCTATTTACCCGCCAAAGAGTCCTTCATCTTGTCCAGCCATTCTGTTTGTTCAAATGCAACAATGCAACGCAAACACAACAGACATGAACTAGCTTAGTATGATGCATGTAACCAAGATAACTTACCATATAGGAAGGCACACAACTAATTTAAAATATATACAGACCATAAATTAAATACAAAACAATGCAATATGAAACAACAGTACAAGCATGCACCTTTCTATATCCTCTTCGGTCGTTGTAGTCAAGACTCCCTCCTTTTCGCCAGCTACTTTGTTTGTTTCAATGTGGGAACACACAAAATTCAATGAACATCAATGGAAGTTGGTATTCACCGGAGAACAAGAAATATGTACATACAACAAAACTGACTCGACGAACAGTCTAGAAAGGCATAAACACGAACCTTTTTGTTTCTCTATCCATGGTTGTAAACGTGTAGATTTTTTTTCCCTACCCAAAATATATTACAAGGCACAAAATATCATGCAATTGCATGGCCGCAGCTAAACGGTTTCTGGTTTTCCCTGGCAATTTATCTAGATATGCCCTTTAACCGTGTTTTTTATCCCCTACACAGACTGTTGTGCCCACGATACAAGTTCTCAGTTTTTTGTGGCAAACTACCCAGACATGCTTCCAGACATGAAAATATAATCTTGCAGAATCTTTGTTGCACATATCATATCTCAAGCACAACACAAATTGTATTATGCGCACACCAGTCTATGTAGAGGAGAAAGAACATGCAATGTCGTATCCACACATCTGACCATACATGGTTTATAAATGTAGCCTCCATACATATGCTTTATTCCAACAAAAAAATAGCGGATATTGTAACTTCACATGCAATCTTCGCACAAATTTGCATCCAACTATTTTCTTTCATGGCAGGACTGGAGCAGCAGCAAAAACTCATAAAATAACAGATATCGGCCTTGGAAAACATGGAAAATAACACAACTGCATGTCGACTCGTGGGAGCAGGGGCTGAACATCGTAAAGCGCCCCAAATAAACAATAACAATCCAAAAAAAAGCTCCAACAACCGTCGTTGCACCCCAACTCTGCAAGGCCGAATCAAATAAAAGAAAACAGCAAGGACCAAACTAGCAAGAAAGCACCAACAAGTTGAATTGCATCCCCAAGGCCCCAAAGCACAAACCCCAAGCAAACAAACAGAACCAGCAACCCATGAACCAACGAACCAGCAAGAACTATTGAGCCAGCGAACAATATATGTGTGTCTCCAACGATTACGAAACTGCACCCCAAGCACAGAAGGAACCGAAAACCTACAAGGAAAATGCGACTACAAATAAGAAAACATTATACTTGCAAACTCCAAACATTGAACAACAAACAAGGAATACAAAATGAAACTATGGCATCCAAACTTACTCCGAAACAATGAAATGCAGAAGTGTGGGTTGAATCGCGAGCGAAATAACAACAAGCAACAACCGAGAAACCAACGAAGAAGAAGCACTCACCGAACCAGTAAACAATGTATCTAGCTTCAATGGAAGAACAAGGATGAAACATACAATGGCTATTGAATTGGCCTTGGACAAACAAGACTGTGCAAATTCACTATAAATGTATAGAAAATTTTGAGGAAAAATGTACTCCGAGAAGTGCATTTACATAAACATTTAAAACTGTCAGGTTGTCTAAGGACCTCGCGGTATGCAAACATTTAAGTTGTCAGAGGTGTTGGAGGACGTCGCGTCATGTCAACATTTACGTTGTCAGGCCTATTGAGGCATCTTGGAATAAGTGTCAATCACTACAAATCTTGGATATCAAAACATTTCAATATGCTTGGATATCAATCACTACAAAGCTTGGATATCAAAACATTTCAATATGCTTAGTACACATCAAAACCTACGGATATATTCGGCTAGCAGAAAATGCTAATACAAACATTCGAATTAATGCTAGCATTAATCGGCCTTCAACCAATATAGAGGGAAAATATATGATTAAAAAGTACTTTCTACGAGAAAAACTTTGCATATGTTGCCATATACTACATTGGGAATGGTGAAGCCGACAATAAGACCTCCAATCTCTTATCCAATCAGAGCAGTACATATATGTTATATGTTTTTAATTCCATAGCTCCAACAATAGGTATTGTGCAAATATTTCGGGTCAAAGGACAAACTAATATGTAGTCAACACATTATTGATCGCTATAGTCCCTCTATGCCTACGGCAGGGACTAATAATACCAATACCTCTAGATATTAAAAACAAATTATATTCAACTTTGATATCATAAATATTCTTGAGACATTAAATATTCAGTATTTTAAAATACTTCTACCTCCACATATTTAAAAAAATAAAAAATAAAAACATCATAATTACTTCATAGTGGGTCATTTTGGAATATGAAAATTATTTTATATTATTGATCTATTTAAGAGAAGAAATAATATATTGATTTAAGAAAAAAAAACTCATGTATTTTAAAGCAATGAGAATTGGAATACTATGAATTTAAAATATAATTAAAATTACTTTTTAATTGGAATGAGTTAACAAGAATTGCAAGGCAGCATAGTCCATGCCTTTTGCAGGTTTGAAAATTGATAATAATAATGATTTAAAACTATAATAAAGTTTTTAAATTAAATAAAAATGGTAAAACTTTTTATATTATTAGTTATATTTATAATAATTGAAAAAAATAAAACATATCAATATTTATAACTAAATACTACAATTAAAAACATATATGGTTCATCTTATTATTATGCATCTACCATTTATTGGAACTTTCCTAATTAATACAATCACTTCAAGAAGATCTTTCCCAATTACTACAATTAGTTTTTGGGCCGGCAAGCATTATCGCCTATGCACTAAGCAAATAATTACTTAGTGCGTGGTTATACAGATAGATCAAGTAATTAATTAATTTATTTAAATAATTTAATCTAATATATGTTGTCTCAAATTATTAATCTAAGTAATGTATGTATGTTGTAATTTTTAAATTAATTCATTTATTTAAATATAAATAAATAAATTTATTTATATTTAACATATTGTTTATATTCAAATAAATTAAAAATAATTGTTTATCAATTAACCAATAATCTCTTTTTTAAACAATATGTTTTGATATATTAATATATTATTAATACTTACTGTGTTTTATGTAATGGGAAATTAAAAATATATATATATATATATTTTTAATGATGAAGAAGTCAAAGCTTAAGTGGCAAGTGCAACAGACACGCACACGTGTCAAATCTTCCTGCCAATCACATTCGCGGCGCCCAAAAATTCACATCCTTAGAACTCGTTAAATGAAACATTCCAGAATAATTAATCCACTAACGAACTAGCACCTCAACGAAACTAGCCGGTGATCATGTGGAGCCTCCATAGGATCGACTGTGAAGAAATCCAGAAGAACCTTCCTCCTGCTTCAGACAGCTTAAAGTACCGCTAGAGTAGTCGCTCCCTCTGGGGCCATGTCGGGTTAGAATCGTAGTTCTTAGCTGTTAGTTATGGTTTTGGGAATTTCAAGTTTTTCCCAAATATGGCGGCGGTCTAGCCCACTTCCAGAAATAGCCCACAGCACCACCTGAAGGTCGTTCTCATGTACTATATTTGTTGGTTATACTCGCATTTACTACTATTTGATTCTGGAATCGGGGAACTGAGAGAAACATTTCCCTACACAGCAGTCGCAGCTTATTTGCACTCACTCGGTCCTAAAAACTCAGACACTTACAATTTAGAGTTTCACATATATAGTTTATAGTTTTTGCATATTAATTAAGTCATTTCATTTTTTATATTAATTAAAATTGGGTATATATAACAAGTACATTAATTATGTAATTAATTTAAAACATTGAAATATGTGAAGGCTGCAATAAGACTTGAAATATATTAACTAATGGAAGATGAAAAAAAATAAAAATTATTATATTAAAAAATATATATTTGTTTTATTATACCTGCCAATATAGACATGGTATATAGCTTTGAGTTAGACTTGATTTTCTATTAGTTCATGGTTGACCAAAAAATATACACCTCTTTATCCAAAGTTTTAAAAAATAATTATTTATTTTAAATTTTAAATCTCATTTATATGATATCTTATTGGCCAAAAACTTTGAAGTCTTATTGGTGCCTTCACTTCCCCCAATGTTATTGTAATAAATATTTCTTGTTTTTTAATATATATTGTCAAAAGTTGGGGGCCCATCTTGTTAAATAAATAACCTTTTTTTTTTTGCATGGATATGCATTTTTTATTGTTTTGGTTGTTCTCATTTAATGGGTACCTTTTTTCTAGGCACATTTAAATAAAATAAAATAATATTTTGTAGGTAGGTTTCAAATGGATAACAATTGTACTTTTTCTTTCACAATTATTTGAATGTTAAAGTTAAAATAAAATAATATAATATTTTATACAATTCAAAGTTGATGGCATTTGTATTTTTTTTTTCACAATTTTTTTAAGGGTTAAACTTAAATATAAGTTTTATTTTTATATTACAAATTTTGAGTGTTAACCTTAAATATAAGTTTGAGCGTTTTACAATGTATAATCTAAATGTTTTATGCAATTGAGTTTTTTTAAATCATTCAAAATAATGTGAAGGGATATTGGTTATTATACCTGCTGTGGTATATAGTATTGGATATGCTATTGATCGTCTATTAGTTGGGGTTTGACCAAAATAATTTTGAGCATTTTTAAAGGTATAACATTACAATTTTAATTTTTTAATTTTTTTAATTATTTTAAAACATTTTTTTAAATTGTGATTGGTTATTCAAATGCATCTTTTATTGTCGCTACTGCGTAAACATCTTCAATAGTTGTGGAAGGATCTTCAACGTCCTTTAATGAGATGACACTTGACTGCCTGCCATATTCAACAAATGAATTTGGTATTCATCTCGATGCATGTGATGGATTCAATACAACTATTGTTTTATTGTATTATACCTGCATAGCGGCAGGTATACGCTGCCATGCAGCCTTATTAAGTTAAACATTATATTTCATATACAAATTTAAAATAAAAGAAAAATTAATGTCAAATCAATAACAAACTCATTGCTATAGTCATGCTTTGGCAGGGACTAATAAGTGTACAAAGCCAACTTTTTGTCTAATATTTTTTCAATCAGTCATTTTAAAATGTGCCAAAATCATTAGAGAAAAGTGCTATGACTTCTAACAAAATTCTTGTAAACTTATTAACTTTATCATTTACTAGCTAAGAGCTAAAAACAATATAATATTAAAAAATTATTAAAATAAATACTAAATAAAAATTTGTTTTTTATCTCATTATTAAAATATAACAAAATGAAGATTTAATAAGATTGGAGTAAGTATATTATCATTACAATTTAATAAATTGCAAGAAGTATATTAATATTATAATTTAATAAAAAAAAACATATATTACATATTGAGTTTTAATAAAACATAAATAAATAGAAAACCTAAATATTAAATTATGTTATTAATACTTAATTTAATTTAAATAAGCATATAAAAAATAATAATTAAGAAAAATGATAAAACTATTCAAATTAAATATAATAAGAAAGAGAGTCCTAAGTTATCGGTTCGAAACCTGTGGGGACAAAAAATCCATTAATGTTAAGAGTTTGTGTGACTCAGGATGGGTGAGATCCGCGGGTGATTTTGACGACTTAGATGCCCTTGAGTCACGGTTTCTACAAACTAGCAAACAAAAAAAATTATAATAAGAAAGAGAAATGGTCAAAATAATTTAAGTTTATAATGTGAGCATAAAGCTAAATTTATATGGTGATTACAAACAAATTCAAAAAATTAGAATAAATTTAGTTATTGTGAACTATAGAATAGCTAAATTTTGGTTATATTTAAAAAATGTTTTAATAAGACAAGTTTTTATTATGATTCTAAAAAAATGTTTCATTATAATGATATGTTTCATTGTTTCATTTTAAATATTTTAAAATAACTAAAATTTGATTATAGTTAAAAAAAATATTTTAATAAGGTAAGTTTTTCTTACGATTATAAAAAATTGTTTGATTATAATGATATTTTTATATAGTGAGATATTATAATGATATGTTTATATAGTGAAATATTATATGTGTGGTGATTATATAATAATATTATTATATTTACATCATTATTTAAATTGGATTTTTTAATTATTAGTGACTAACTTTTAATATATTATTTAAATTAAAATTTATTATTAGAAATTAAAAGATAGTTGTGCAACATAATAAATTTAAGATGATATAATCATTTATTGTATGTGCAACATTATTGTTTTTAACTCTCACCTTTTAACTCTATATTAACCCAGCTTACATGGAAAATGTCATTAATGGAGAAATACAGATAAACCTTCACTAGATACACCTCTAACTTAGTGTGATGTGGCATGTGGTTATATTGTTTTATATTTTCCTTAGGAGGCCCATTTTAGGCCAAGATTTCCTCTAATAGAAGTTTTACACCTTGGAATATTGTGAGGGCTCCTCCTTCATTGTTAGTTGTTTCTCCTATTCCCCAAGTGAAAGAGAGAGTTGGTCATCCATCGAAGCCATAGATGACACCGCCCCCGCCCCCAACCCTCACTGCCACTCCTTCACATTTGTTGCCCCTGGATTTCCTTTCAAGGCCCGATCAAGAATAACATAAGGCCACTTTGTTGATTCTTCCATTAAAGAAAGTCCTCATCTCCCAATATGAGATTTCATTTTCCTTTCTTGATGGTCTAAATGAAGTACACCCATGCATGTGCTGAGAAGGAGCTAGAAGTGGTCTTATCTAGAGTGTCTTTTGTTCATTGTATATCTCTGGGTGGATACTTCATGTGTCTCTACATTGGATTGTTTCTGTTAAAATTATAGATATTTTGTGTGATATGTTCTGAGGGTTTATATGGTTCATCTATGAAGATATTCATATTATGGGCTAAGCAAATTTACCAAGTTAGATATTTGGGGAGGGATATCCATTTCCTAGCCAGGAAGGGTCAATTTTTAACTGATAAGGGGTAGGATTTCTTCTAATTGATGAAAATACAAGTCAAATCTTCAGGGGGGGTGGATGTCGATTTGTAAGTATTCTAGAGCAACCTACCATATGATTTCAATGGTGTTACAACAAAATAAGAGGTAGATGATAAACACCTCTTCATTATTGCACATTATGCATCTAGATGGACCTCCAATTCCATTTTTCCTTAAATTATCAGTTGTAAGAAGCTTCACATGGGCCAACAACTAGTTGAATACATTGATTTTGGCAGGAAACCCCTTGACCAAAGTTTCCTCCAAAATATAGAGAATGTTGGGTTATCTTTCTGAAGATGGTGGTGCTCATAGCCTTGCTTGACAGTATATCCTTTTCTTGAAGAACCTCGTGCTCTTTCATCATCCATATTTCTCTGGAGAAGGATGGAGCTTTGGAGGGGTTGGAATAGAAGGAGGCCACCTCCTAAGTTGTTAGAGGGGGATTGAGCATGATCCAATCTATCCAATTTTGATCTTCTTCTTAGTCCCAAGTTTAGTTGTTTGCAAGGGTTTTTATGCTCATTTATAGGAGCCATTATTTTTCTTATGAGAGGGTTAGGTTTTCCTCTAGGGGTTGGTTCTCTATAATTCCATCCTTGCTAATGTGGATCCTTTCTCTATTTCCAGGAAACTAATATATATGAAATTTGAATAAGGGGGCGGTTGCCTTCCAGAATTTCCATATCAAAGGTCCTTGTATTTGAGGGAATGGTTGGTTTAAACAATGAATTTGTTGGAGGGAGCCAAGATACTTATTATGAATATCATCCTTACACCATTTTGTTTCCCTTGTTATCAACCTCCAAGACATTTTAGCTCCAAGTGCCTTGTTATTTAAGGAGGGGTCTTTGATGGCTACCCCCTTTTTTTAGGTGCTTTGACCATTTCCCAATTCAATAGATTAAATTTTTTGGTGTTATTTTTCCCTCTCTTCCATTAAAATCTTCTTATAGTTTTACCTATGGTAGTTAAAATTTTGTTGGGGGGGAGTTAAAAATTGGGAGAGATGAGTGTTAGCGACAATTCTTGTCTTCGGCATCGGGATATCCAGGTTTGCAGGTTCCACGAGGAGCGCCCAAGCCCAGCGCACAGAAAAAGTCCTTTTCAGACTTAAAATCAAGTGAGCAGGCAGGATTATAGTGTCAACGGTCTGGATCCATCCATATGAGCAGATCAACGGTTGGAGGGAAATCGTGAATAAGGAAGTTGTGTCGAAGTTAACACAATAGATCATGCCCATAGTGTGCAGGGGAGAATAGCATCCGTCCATCCAGAGGACGCGTGGCGCGAGATCTAGTCGCGTCGACGTTTCAGCATTCGGAAGTTCAAGGGGTGAGAGTTTCATGTTGTTCCACATCTCGAAACCCCGAACCCCGATAGCGCCGAAAGTGGGGCCCGCGGTATCACGAAACATTTTCAGCCATCCATCCAAAGGGGACACCTGGCGGCAAACTGAGCCATCTCGGCGTTTCGCTCATCGCGATTTAGAGAAGCAAGGATCAACCCCTTCATATCCGCAAACACCGAAAGCACCTTTGGGAGTAAGCGCAAGGCCACAGCGCGCGGTCACTTGAGAAAGGAAGAGAGTTATGCAAAGTTTCCAAAGCGTCAGGTTTTGCCACAGAAGGGAATATCGCGTCCTCCAAGACTAGTTCAGCCCGACTTCAATCCTGGTCCTCGCCAAAGAATTAAATGAAGCCGAACAGAGGTAGTTGAAACCTCAGCTCACTTATTGAATGCAAGGTATGGGGGTTCCGGCAGACAGTCTGCCCAAGACGGTCCTATACACTGATTTTCTCCAAAGGGTCATGGTTGGTCCTCATCTGACCAGAGAAAGTCTGCGCACGCCATGTTTTCCTTTAATGTTGCAACTATCTCCCCTGCAGGAGCCATGCGCAGTTAAGGCGGTGTCTGACGAAAGTTATCCGTCCGAATTCGGCTGAAGGGACACCACGCCTTGGATGACTGAACATGCCTCTGATAGGCGAATTTTGCTGAGTATATAGACTCAGTCTTTGTATTTTGTAATCTATCGATGGTAGAGCGAGGCTCCCGATTGTAATGTTTTAACAAACGCTCTAGTTTTCTGGTTATGCATCTGTATGTAAGATTTCTGGTTTTATGAAAGACAGTTTCCTTGTTTCATCTAGTTTTCATCTCATACTGAGGGAGTTCATG
>ML777952.1:207172-217289 GCA_009831015.1 Picea engelmannii
TTGTCTTCGGCATCGGGATATCCAGGTCTGCAGGTTGCACGAGGAGCGCCCAAGCGCAGTGCACAGAAAAATTCCTTTTCGGACTTAAAATCAAGCGAGCGGGCAGGATTATAGTGTCAACGGTCTGGATCCATTCATATGAGCAGATCAACGATTGGCGGGAAATCGTGAATAAGGAATTTGCACCGAAGTTAACACAATAGATCGCGCCCATAGTGTGCAGGGGAGAATAGCAGTCGTCCATCCAGAGGACGCGTGGCGCGAGATCTAGTCGTGTCGACGTTTTGGCATTCGAAATTTCAAGGGGTGAGAGTTTCATGTTGTTCCACATCTCGAAACCCTGAACCCTGATAGCGCCGAAAGCACTGAAAGTGGGGCCCACGGTATCACGAAAAATTTTCAGCCGTCCATCCAAAGGGGGTACCTGGAGGCAAATTGAGCCATCTCGGCATTTCGCTCATCGCGATTCCAAGAAGCAAGGATCAGCCCCTTCATATCCGCGAACGCCGAAAGCACCTTTGGGAGTAAGCGCAGGGCCACAACCCACGGTCACTTGAGAAAGGAAGAGAGTTATGCAAAGGTGCCAAAGCGTCGGGTTTTACCACAGAAGGGAATACCGCGTCCTCCAAGACCAGTTCAGTCCGAATTTGATCCTGGTCCTCGCCAAAGAATTAAATGAAGCCGAACAGAGGTAGTTGAAACCTCAACTCACTTATTGAATGCAAGGTATGGGGGTTCCGGCAGACAGTCTGCCCGAGACGGTCCTATACACTGATTTTTTCCAAAGGGTCATGGCTAGTCCTCATCTGACCAGAGAAATTTTGTGCACGCCATGTTGGCCTTTAGTGTTGCAACTATCTCCCCTGCAGGAGCCATGCGCAGTTAAGGCGGTGTCTGACAAAAGTTATCCGTCCGAATTCGGTTGAAGGGACACCACGCCTTGGATGACTGAACATGCCTCTGATAGGCGAATTTTGCTGAGTATATAGACTCAGTCTTTGTATTTTGTAATCTATCGATGGTAGAGTGAGGCTCCCGATTGTAATGTTTTAACAGATGCTCTAGTTTTCTGGTTATGCATCTGTATGTAAGATTTCTGGTTTTATGAAAGACAATTTCCCTGTTTCATCTAGTTTTCATCTCATACTGAGGGAGTTCATGATTGACTGATTCACATGAATTATTGCAGTTGCGTTATGATAAAGGTTTTATTGTGACACTATTGTATTAGTTGGTTTTCTGCGTTTGAATGTAAGATGATCTCACATTTAAATGCATTCTCCTACAGTCTGCTAGAAACCTGATGTTGACAACAGACCTTTGCATCTCTCTGATATAATTCTTCGCCCCTACTCACCCTTACTACAACTCATTGTCTGAAGTATGTCCAATACCTCACCTACCCATGCATGTTGGGCCTAGTTTCGGAGTCGAAACAATATCGTCTGAGTTTACTTCCATTCGATCACCTCTTCCATACACAAACCGTGACATAAACTGATGGGCGTCGGGCTCTGCTCCTGCAAGCAATCCAGGAGTGACTTCCGTCGCCAACAATGAGAAAACAAAGTTAATGAGGAATATCCTCCCTTGCATATTTATCCATTGGGATCTTCAATTGGTCTATTTGGAGCTGAATTTTTTAAGGATGGGATTCTACTATGAGGCTTCTATTTCCTTGAGGAAGACGGGGATGCCTAAAGGAGTTCCAATGCACCTTGAGATGGAATCTGAGGCTTGCAATTCTATCTTGAAGGACAACAAGGGTGTTTTATCCATACAATTTACTTTTAAGTTTTTTCACTTATCCTCTGGATGAATCTAGGAAATTGTCAAGGATATTTTTGAAGTATTATATATTGTTATGTAATAACCATCCATTATTGTTGTTATATAATTTGACTCGCTACTGTTATATTTAGATGATTTCTTGACTTAGAATTTTCGTCAAACTCTTTGCAGTTAAACTCCAAACCCAATGATACAACTCTTTTCCTGCAGTTGTTAAGTTTTTCTGTGATTATCTAAGTCAATACTTTGATAGCAAGTCCAATTGTATTGTAGCATGCCCTTGTTAATGTTGTTATGGTTGTTGGTTGGGTTTTTTTATGTGTTTGGAGTGTTTGCATTGAGTTAAATGTACCAAATAGAGTTGAAGTTATAGCAATGTATTTGATGACAAGAAAGAAAATAAATAATAACTAAGACAAATAGTAATGACAATAAAAACAATGGCACCTTTGTCCTTATTTATTATTATCAAGGTACACTGATTATAAGTTAATTTGACTCACAATTTAGATCTGAGATATTTGTTGTGAATGGAACAATTCAAAGAAGAAATGGTGGTAATTTTTCCCCTATAACGACAGCTAGAACGACCTCTCTATCCCAACAAATTGCTAACCAGAATAGCCACGAACATCCCCACAAGGATCACGACCCAGCTAATAAATTTATCCCCAAACTGAAGGAAACTCGACCCTCCAACAAAAAACTCGGCCTATCAGTATGAGAACTCGGCCCAATTCTGAAATGACTCTCCCAGCTAAGGAAATTGGCCACCACAGGTGAAGGTTCGACCCTCCAAGGAATATAAATTCGCCCCAAGAAGAAGTCGACCCCTTTGCAAGAAAACTCGGCCTCTAACTAAGCAAATCGGCCCCAAACTCAAGAAATTGATCTCCTCACCAAGGAAAATTGGCCTTGCATGAAAGAATTTTCCCTTCTCTCAACCAATGTACCCTTCCTCCAACCACAAACTGCTGCAAATGAAGAAATGATCTTCCTTAGAACCATAAAAGTCTGCAAAACCTAAGTAAAATCTTCAGTACATAAGATCCAATGAAGAACCTAGGTTATTCTTCCTTAAGATTGGCTAGGGTGGAATCTTTCACCATCAAAACCAACTATCCACAAGGGTTTTGCTACAAAACCCTAGCAAGTCAAGCTACAAGAGCTCTCTCCAATATGATTAGTAAAAACGATCAATATAATGAGAGAAATAATCATTTATTTCTTTGTCCTTCTCACCCCTTTTCTGACCCTTTTACCTTTTTGTTGACCTTTTTACCTTTTTAACTTTACTTAAAAGATTAAAGTGAATTTATAAATTTTTATTCACTATATTCCCTCTGGTCACTTTTTACTTACTCATTATCATTTTTAATGTTGCTTTTTCCTCTAATGACATCAAATAATTATTAATTCCCCTTTTTAATCGACTATGGCCTACTGGAATCAGATAGACCACTAAGTCGTCCTTCTATAGCGATCATTTGGAAGGGGATAATACATGTTACATAGGTTTCTCCTGCCAAAAAATTATCATCGATTAATTGAATGTGGTTAATGTTTCTCACACCCCTTACTATGTTGATTCTAGATAGAGAGTTTTTAATCTGTGTTACCTACGTAGCTTGCCCCAAATATTCCACCATGATGATGTATAGGACCAAGGAGAAGGAACAACCTCATCTCAACCCTCTCATTCCTTTGAAATACTCCACTAGCCTTCCATTTAGTAGTGGGACAATCTAAGGTCCCCTTATACACATTACAACCCAACCTATGAAAAGTTAGGAGAACCCAAACCTATTAAGAATTTTGAAGAGGAAATTGTGGTGGTCGAAGGCACTAATAATATCCAAATTAATGACAATACCTTTCTCTTTTTCCTAGAAGGTGGAGTGAATAAATTCTTTCACTAATATAATATTGTCAAAGATTTCCCTCACTCTCATGAATCCTCCTTGTTCATGAGATATTTGTTTTTTTTAACAGAAACGGTTGGAGGTTTTTATATTAAAAAGATAACAACAAAATTTCAAAAAATACATGCGGCAGGGTGTGAGCACCTTTGTTGCTTCCGAAGAAGCTTAATTTTCTATGGATGTCTAAGAAAACTATATCAGCTTGTCCATATGAGCTGCAGTTCTTCCATGTAAAAATGACAATATACACATTTAACAACAACAAAAAATTTACATTTCATATAAGACCTTATTAATAGTTTTGAGGTTGCTCGGAATCTTCCTGGTGTTCCTTCGGTCAATCTTATGGATTCGCCTCTGTTGGGTTCTCCTCTGCATATTGGCGGTCTCGGTTCTCCTCTGCATAGTCGTGGTCTGTGAATCCTAGATCTGTGGGAACCACGTAATGATCATTACTGGCTATAGAGTGAAAAGAAGAGAGGAGTCGAGACTCGCCAATGCCAGCTTAGTTCGTTGGTTGTTGTGGATTTCCCAATTGTTGGGTGACAACCCCAAGTTGTCTTGTGTTTCTATTGACTCCCCTTAAAACTATCGTCAGTTCTTGATTATGGTGGATTTCCTGCTGCTGCAACTGTGTCTAAAGGCCTGCCAAATCCTCACGTATCCCCTGATTTTCACACTGAAGTTCTCAATGTCGTGCGTGTAACATATTGTTTCTCCCAATTTGTAATTAATCATAAAATAGGAATTACCATGCTAATGCATGAGGACAATGTAAATGTATTATTGTTTGAGTTTCCAATGATTGAATGTGGGGATGAAACCTTGAAAGTACTGGCCATGATATCACTAGGGGAGAGAAATCAGTTAATGAGGCAAGGACCGGTGGTTGAACTACCAACCACCCCCATGAATGGGAGCATGGTCTAGCTGCAGGAAGTCATCCTAAAGTACCACAAGGTCTGACAGACCAGGTGGACCCGAGCTTCCTTCTGACAGAAGGAAGGTGACAATTATACACACGAAGGCAGCAAGAGAGGAGACATCAGACACCAGACACCAGACGAGGAGGGTGGAATTTCACAAGGGAGAAGTGTGAATCTCTCCAAAGAATCACAAACAGAAGGTCGCGAGCTTGATGCCGAAGAGCATCTGAGAAACCTCGTCGAGGCCACAACCGAGTGAGAAAGCTCCGAGTTGCAGAAAACAGGATCCGAACAGAAGCTAAAACAGAGAGAGAACCCTTAAGAACTGTGAGAATTCCCTGGTGATATCATGGCTTGGCACGGGGGTGGCCAGAGTGCCAAGAATGAATGCCACTGTGCCTATGGTTGGGTGGAAGGACGAACACCCACATTCAATTGGTTGGCGGCAACCTGTAATAGATAAGCATTTTCTTACTCTGTGTAATTTAGCTGTAACTGGGCATGAATTTGGTTATACTGTGTATGTTTCAAGAATTGTGTTTGATTTATGAACATATATATTGTGTCCCTTTCCTTACTGCTTGGCTGTATGATTAGACCAGTAAGAGATTATATGGATAGGACATGATTGGTACTCGTAAATTCTTATGTCCTGTGGCGGCTTGAGTTAGAGCCACGAACTGTGAGTTTGTCGACCTTAGGCATAGTCTCATGTACACATGCCAACCTTCCTAGTCATCCAGAGTCCCTTGGAGGACGAATTCTGTTAAGATCAGGAGAGGTGGTGTAGTTATGCACAGGCTCCCTGTGAGGCAAGTAGAGACCGAGACTCACTCAAGTCCTAGACTTGATGAATGAGAGCCAGGGGTGCATGGAAGACTCTTCTAAGAGTCAAGCCTAGGAGAAAGAGCGCAAAGATTTTAATTCCTTCATAGCTGAGAAAGCTTAGGAGAGACAACACTTTTCGTAAGTGCTGATGACACCCAATAGTCGGCTTGCAGTAGAAGATCAAAGGCTGAGACCTTTGAGACTTTGAAATCTTCCAAGGAAAAAGGAAGAAAGCGTGAGCTCAGGGAGGAGCTACAGCTACCGTCAGATCTCGCGTGGATAGCCGATAGCCATCAGATCCAGGAGAAGTTGCACGAGGTTTAAGCCTCGAATACGCAAAGG
Source organism: Picea engelmannii (assembly GCA_009831015.1). Lineage (NCBI taxonomy): Eukaryota > Viridiplantae > Streptophyta > Pinopsida > Pinales > Pinaceae > Picea > Picea engelmannii. The sequence continues at coordinate 212,982 of ML777952.1, forward strand.
TGAGGATTCGTCAAAGTCCCGAAAATATCAGGACCGTACATTTCAGAGGACACATGCCAGAGATCCGAACCCATCGAGGTTTCGGATACCGGAAGCTTGACGGACTAAAATCGTGGAGTCGCTACATCATGAACTCCCGGTTTGCGAAATCCCGATACAGGACTGGAGCCATCAGATTTCGGTATTCGGCTATTAGAAGCTCGGGATGTAGAGGAGGCTGTGGTCTTGGTACCGAGAGTTTCAAACTCCCGGTACGCGAAATAGCGAAAGCATCAAGACCGTCCATTTCAAAGGACACATGGCAGAAATCCGAACCCATCAGGGTTTCGGATACCGGGAGGATGAGGGACCAAGAGTTTGGTCACGGCGGATTTGTGAAATCGCAAATCCTGAAGTCCCTAAAGGTGCACGCGGTGGAGGTTTCGAGGAAATCCCCGAAAGGAGGTTTCGGTAATTCGATTACCGGGAAAACAAGAGGTGAGGGTTCTGAACTCTTGACCCATAAAACCCCGAAGGAATCTGAGCCGTTGGATCAGGGGAGACTTTGAGCCGTTGATCTCGCTCAGGAGAAGGAGGACCGAAATTTCAAGATTCGGTATTTCGGTACTTCAGATACTGGGAGTACGAGAGGACAAGGAATTGGAGCAATAGGATTCACAAAGTCCCGAAACACAAAATATCGCTTAGGAGAAGGAGGACCGGAATTTCGGGATTCGGTATTTCGGTACTTCGGATATCGGGAGTACGAGAGGACAAGGAATTGGAGCAACAGGATTCGCGAAGTCCCGAAACACGAAATCCCGAAAATTTTTGGAGGAGTAGTGCCGGGTCATGGAACAGGGACAGGTTTCGGCATACCGGGGTTCGTGATTTCGGAAGTTCCGAGGACAAGGAACCGGGGTGCTTTGCGTTGAAACTCCCGAAGTCGCGAAACGCGACGTATTGTTGGAGTGGAGTTGCGGTCTCAAGATTTCAGAACTTCAGCATTTTGGGTTTGCAGATGCCTAGTTTGGTTGGCCTGTGGCCATAACCTACGATCACATGGAGGAGGACAAGGGAGGAACTAGCCTACGATAGGCCACCATAGGATTTCGGGGATTCTATCTCGTGAAGAAGAGAGGAAATTTTACTATGCCATAGTGGGTGTGTGACAAATTGGTATCAAAGCATGGTTACAACACTTGGCCTACTTGGGCTCATGTACGAGCCGTGTAAAGAGACACTATTATCTGCATTTTCTCTTTAAGAAGAAGGACCGCAGAATGAAACTGTAATTTGGGAGTTTCTTTAACCCCTCTGTGGAAATGGTAACTACTCTTATAGGAGTAAGGATGCACTGATCAATATTACTGATAAGACCTGAGTGTGAACAACAGAGGTGGAATAAATTGTGCTATGAAGCTACACGAGCAAGACAAGGGACATGAACTGAGTTGTATCGTTACAAAGTGTGACGATGGCTACCTACTAAAGCAGGTAGAGTCTCTCGCAATTGAGATGGCTGGTTATGTAAGAATTAAGACCCAAATGAAGAACTCCTTCATGATTCGGGAAATCTGGTAAGGACTAGTAGGATCCTTAGAAAGTTATAATTACTGCATTATTAAAAGACTAAACCCTGAGCATATAACTCCTCACGATTGAGAGGACTAATGAAAATATATAGGGTCAGATTCCCTGACCTATAATGGTTAGAATCGACAACAAGGATAATCTGTTTAAGCAAGATTAAGGGGAGTCCTTTGGGACTATTGCTAATTCCCAAGAGTGACCCTTGTTGGTTGTTCCCATAAAGAAAGGGTAACATCTGTATGAGTTATGACTACGAGATTTGTCCTGTAAGTAACTTAAAAGATCAGAAGAGAATTTTGCAATTTCGGGGATTGGGAGAACGGAGGTTAAAGGTCTTTCGACTTCGCAACTTTGCAACATGCGAAATCGCGAAACCCCGACGAGAGCTGAGTTGTCAGATCGTGGAAGAATCTGGACCGTCAATTTGAGAACTCCAAAATTTTGCAATTTTGGGGATTGAAGGATTCGAGGTTCTTCTTAACAGGAGTCCCGAAGTTGTGAAATGTGAAATCGTGACATAATCACAACCGTTGGTTGGAGAGCCATTGGTGACCGTTGATCTGATCTGAAATTTCAACATTTTGGGTATCGAGAGCTGAACGGATGGTGGAATTCTCGGAGGGAGGAATACCGAAATTCCGTGAACCGTTAGATCTAGTTGATCAGCGGAGAAGATAAGGTTGATAACCTCTCATCACTCACAAGCCCTGGAGGAATAGTATCCATTAGATTGGAATGAATGAGAGTCGCTGATCTAGAGCATCGAGGTTTTGTCTATTGGGAAAATAGAAGCTGTTAGCGATATCTCTTGTCCTAGGCAAAAGAGTATTCAGGTCTGCAGGATACACGGGAATCGCCCAGCGCAGCAACGGAAGGACCTCTTTTATGGTTACGAGTCAAGCGAGCAGGAAATGTTTCGCTGTCGGCAGCCAAGATTCATCCACAAAGCAAACCAGCGATCATCGAGATTTCGAGACTAAATCTGGCTCGTTCGATCCAATGGAGCAGAATCCAGTCATATTGGCATATCGGCTTTCAGGAGTTCGAGGGGAAAAGTCCCTCGTCATTTCACATCCCAAAACCCCGAACCCCGAAATGTCGATAAGTGCTCTTCTAAGTCGGACCCACGGTTATGGTGCCTGGTCATAAAGGAACGAGCCTGGAGGAGGGCGCTTACGTTTATCATTTGGCCACCCGGGCCCGCCATATTTCCGAATCAATCATGAACCGTCAGATCAGTGGGGGGACGCGTGGCGACCGTTAGGGTCTCCCGGCATTTTTCCCATCGCGGTTTTGGGGAAGGAAGACCTACTCCTCTCTTATCCGTGACTTCCAGGTGCCATCGCACTCGACCTCAATCCTGGTCTACGCCTGGAGTAAATGACAGCCAGAAGGGGCGGTTGAAACCTCCCATCGTTCATTAAGTATGAGGTATGGAGGGTCTGGCGAGAAGTCTGCTCGAAAGGGTCCTGCGTACCCTCTTTTCCAAAGAGGCCAGGTCGAGTTCTCAGCCAGAGGAGGTCTGCACACGCTAGCTCAGCCTTTAATGGCTCAGCTACTCCCCTTGCAGGAGCCGCGCGCAGTCAAGGTCGCGTCTGACAAAGAAAATCCGTCCAAAATTTGACTGAAGGGACACAGAACCTTGGGCGACGAGCACGCCTCTGTTAGGCGATTTTTTTTTCTCTGAGTTTATAAACTCAGTCTCTACATTTTTGTAAATCATCGGCGGTAGAGAACAGCTCCCAATTGTAAAGTTTTAGCACATACTCTAGTTCTCTGGTTATGTATTGGCATGTAAGATTTCTTGGTGAATGAAAGACAGTTTTCTCACTCCATCTGGTTTTCATCTCACTGAGAGAGTTCGTAAACGACTGATTCGTGCGAATTATTGCAATGATGTTATGATAAAGGATTTATTGTTGCATTTTTGTATTCTCTTGTTTTTGCGTTTGAATGTGAGAAGACCTTGCGTTCAGACGTCTTCTTCTACAGTTTGTTAGCAACCAGATGTTTACAATAGACCCCTGCATTTTTCTGATACAAGTCTTCCTCCTACTCACCCTTACTGCGACTCATTGTCTGAAGTTTGACTGAGACCTCACTTGCCCTTGCATACCCAGTCTAGTTTCGGAGTTGGAATGATATCGTTTTGAGTTGGCTTCCATTCGGTCACCCCATCTATAAACAAACTGTGGCATTAACTGATGGGCGTCGGGCTCTGCTCCTGCTGCAATCCAGGAGTGACTTCCATCGCCAACATTTATGGCGTCATTGTCGGGGACGAAGTTGAAGATTTTCCTTGGGTAGAACGACAACGAGCTTCTGATTCTGAGGGTGCATCAGATATCAGAACCCTTGAAGATTGCACTTGCACCTGGCGACTCCTCTGAGGTCATTACACCTGGTAATTCCTCTATTGCAGTGCCTCTGGCTACACCTGGTAGCACTTAGGAGACACAAAGCTCAGTTTCGGTCTTTGATGGTGAACGACGACTGGACACACTCGTTATAAATAGCATTCACCTGGCGACTCCACATTTAAAGACTCCATCGGAGGGGATTCTGTTGACAGAAGGAATTCCATGTCGAAGGGAAAGACTAGGTATCAATTTATGAGCTTACTGCATGAAGTTATGTATTTCTTTATCAGCTCATTCTTCTCTTTCCCTTACTCAGCCTTGTAAGAAGAAAGCATACCCTCTTCTTGTGTTGTAGATATTGATCTTGTACCTTCGC
>ML777952.1:224470-253705 GCA_009831015.1 Picea engelmannii
GGGGGGAGAAGGGATGCAAAGGGGGGATGTGAGGAGGGCTAGAGAGAGGTGGGGTTAGGGTAGAAAGAGAGGGCTGGTTGAAGTAGTTCTTAATTGTGGGTGGGATAATGTTTGAAAAGGTGCAGTTAAGGCAGCCAATCATAATAGGAGACTTGGTTGATGATTAGATGGCTCTGTTCCAGGGCTTTTGCCGCTTTAGCTAGATTATTTGCCTCAGTGTTCTGGGCACAGAGAGTATGGAAGAAGCGTAAGCTAGTGAAGTGATGTTTCAGGGTATTTATTCGTGAGTTGAGGCCATTGGGTGGGTGATTTGTTGAGGTTGAGAGACCCCGGAGATCCTTTATAACTATTTCGAAGTCCCCTATCACCGTTAGAGTTTGGATACTTCACTCGTGAGCTAGTTTTAGCCCCATGTATACTGCTAATGTCTCTGCTCTGTTGTTGGTTGTTTTCCCCAAACCCCAGGAAAAATTAGCTATTTTTTGTCCATCGGAATCATAGATGACTCGCCCCACACCTGCCACCCATGTTCATGAGATATTTGTTTATGCCTAAAATGGCATCATGTTTAGATTTTGCAAAGTATTGTGAAATTGTAGTTTTTCTCCATTTGACTTCACCTTTACTCTTACAAATAAAATTGTCTCCATTCAATTGCTTTGATATACACGTTTGTTTTATTCTGAACAAAGCCAAAAGAGGGGGATTTCCTAAGAAAATCAAACATATGTCACTTGCATGGTATGAAGAATGACTCGGTTTTTAAATTGCACAATTTGAAATTAAGATGCAAACAAAATAAAAACAATACACAAATGGAAAATATATATGAGTTTGGAAAATATACTTACATTGTAATGTGCTTTGTGTTGGATGCATTTCTTTTTATAAGATATTGGTAAAAATGTCATGGATCTTGTGAATCTTAGACATGGTCGAATGATATAGTGTTATATTGTTTGCAAATAACATGAAGCTCATGCTATACCTTAAAACCTTATGTATAACGAAATTGGCAAACCCGACAATGTTTTTTAATGGAATACGATGCTTTTGTTAACAAATATATGGTTGGCAGAAAATTACTATGGATATTTGCCAATTTTGAAGTTTTATTTATTTTCTTTGTGAACCCTAAATCTGTTGCCTGACACCTGCGCATTACACCACTCAAAATTCGGGCCTACAATTTAATGGGCATTGTGGTTGGATCTGATCCTACGTACTTCACATTAATGTTGGTAGGTAAACAATGAATGGTTAGAACATGGTGTTAATTTCTAACACACCAGATTGTTTGACATATGGCGATGGCCTTCATCTTGAACTTGTCGCCACCCCACTTCACATGCTTCAACAATTCACGTTCGATTCCAGTTTTCGTGATATGGATTTGATTTGGTTTGCCTTCCTTGTGTTGTTGGTTTCGTTGGGCTCGAGGGCTCTACTCAATCCACAAACCCAAAATAATAGTATGGTGAATGATGGCGTGTATTCTCTCAAACTTGGTGATGGCGTCGACTGTCAATTGACCTGCAGAATGTGATTTTGGCATGGCCTCTGGTACATGGTAATATTTTTGATACTCCATGGTTAGTTGTTCACAGTTTCTTTGCTTTGATTAAATTCGAGTCTCTTAGTTGGCTACCCCATACACTTTATCTCGCTCACTTTCTTCCCACCTTTTCATACCCTAAGCTTCCGACCAGGGTGTCGAACCAAGCCATTGACCATACCCTCATAAGCCTTTTCCCTTGAAACTCATTTCACCCATATGAGTATCAACTCATTCTATGAATAGTTTGTGATTAAAGTTATGGGAGAATATGTGTTTGGCCTTTCATATAGCTAAAGATTGTATTATTATTCATCGTTTTTTAAGAAAAACGCCATCTCTAGATTCATGAAAGTAATTTCATGCTCATATATATTCGATGGTTGCTAAAACTGGTTAATTTCATGCGTGTTTATGTATAGAAGACACTTGATTGATGGGTGAAAGTGTTGATTTTTTTCTAAAAAAATGATAGATGGTCTACGTTGGGAACTATTATACACGTGCCCGAATTGAAAATGAAATGTGTTACTATATCATATACTTTGCACATATGTCGATTTCACATCTCTTTTACAAACTACAAACTTTCTTAATGTTGAGCCTCCTCCATCATTGTGCTATCCGACTTTCTTAATGTTGAGCCTCCTCCATCATTGTGCTATCCGATATCCTTACCCGTTGACTATGATAATTTGGTTTGTTCAAATGTAAAGAGAAATGAGTTGTTGAAAGTATCACTTGCTTTCTTATTATGTTCACATTGGGTTGAATTTGTAGGTTTGTGGCATAGAGGCAATCTTATCAGCAGTGCATAATATTGTGTTCATCCTATTCATAAATGTAGAGGAAGTTGCAACCACCAGGTCCAGTGGATATAATCATGAAATGGGTTCCTATCTGGCTCAAGTTTTCATTGTGAAATCAATGTTTGACTACGTTTATGTATTTTTTTTATTTTTTTTTAAGAAAATGAGCATGTACATTTTGAATTGTTAAAGAAGTTTTTAGATTTTAATGGATAATATGAAGAGACAATTCAAGGATTTATTATTTTTTGTTCAAATGAAATGATGCCACACTTATGGATGTGATGGTTATGAAGCATAGAATTAGTTACATGTTTGTTATTGGTTATTTTGTTGCATGTGAATAATGGCGAATAGTTGAAAATAGTCATGAAAGTCACCATGTATTTTAGAAATTCATTCTTCAGTGACAGATCTTTATGGATAATAAGGGGCCCCCTTTTGACTTATGTTTGATTGTTATATTCTGAAACTTAGTTTCATTTTATGTTTTCTTATGTTTTTTTCTGAGTTGCTTGAGGTCATAAAATATATTGTGGTTTGTCCTTGTGACCATGTATTGATAGTTAGTTAGCATTTTCTGTTGATGTGAATATGGGAAGTTGTTAACCACCTTGGTGGCAAGCCATATAAAAACCGAAGCCTCAAAAAGTGGGGGCATTATTCTACACTCGCTATGGTATGCTTGAAGCAATTTTTTTGGTTTTAAAAGTCATTATTTTCATATTTGCACTATAATACTAGGGTCTAACCGTTTTGTTGATAGAAAGAGTTCATTTTAAATGGAAATATGGGAGGTTAAGGTCTAATTTTCTTAGCATAAGGTATATTTCATTATTTGGTCACTGAAGAAAAAAATGTTTCATATTTTCATCATTAGCTTTTCTAATTGGTTCTTGGTTGAAGATACTAGTACCAGCATCCAAAAACATTTATTGAATCATGTTGCAGCTTTGTCAGTTCACAATATTTGTTTATCAGTTACATAGTAGCCAAGCGGTCTCATAAACACTAGCTATCTATGCCATAACATGTTTCTGGTCCAGACTTTTGCAGAAGTCAAAGAGATTTAAGACTGCCATTTTGATGTATTGATGAAGAAACATTTAATAAAAGAAAATTGATTTTCCCATAACCGTATTTCATTTTCTTGAGTCACTTTCTTTTACCCATTTGAATGTTGTTCTCTTTTAATTACATATATCAAATTTCTTTATTCTTATCGAAAGAAATTAGATCTATGTTTTGGTTCAATGCTTTGTGTTGGTATATTTGTTTACTTTAATTATTTCTTCTATTAAAACATATAGAATAAATACTAAGAGTTGCAAGAGCATTTATTTGTTTGTCTTATGTTAGTTTGTTTTACATATATGTGATGTTATGTTTTATAATTTGTTTAGGAAATGATATATTGTATACATATTTCTGTAATTTTGGTTCTTAGTTATCTCGCCGGATATACCGTGAAGGTAGATATTATGTTATGTTTAATGCTATAAAATAAGGGTGATCATTCTCGTTTCCTTTTGGTATGGCAGACCAAGAGGTCAAAAAGTTGACTTTAGGAATATTCACTTCCTCTCATCAACAAAATTATGAAGGGAAGAAGTCTACTTATTCTTGATATTATGATTTTAGACGAGATTTTATAAGAGATGTTGTAGAGGGAGATGGGGCAGAATTTACCAAACAAAGTGGGGCTTTTTCTTTGGGGATTGGGGCCAACAAGGACAAGTTTATCCCTCCACCTAGCTTCATGTTTATCCATGTTCTCTCTATCATCCTGTGGTGGTCATGCTTAATGATGTGCCATCAAGCTCAATAGTAGAGGCTAGTAAAGTCATCGAGATATTGGGATTTGTTTGGTTCTGCTATGTCAAGGCTTAATCCCACCACAAGGTCCTCTTCCATTGAAATAATGACTCCCTTGGAAGGAATAGGAGGGAAACTCCTAATTTCTATTACTCAAAATGGAAACCCAAGTAAATTTTACATTCAAGGAACAAACCATTTCTTTGACAGATCCATCACTCTCAAAACAATGAAGAGAAATTGTGTATTATGGAGGAGAACACTCCCAAGGATGGCTTCTTCGTTGATATACATCATCCCTTCCATCAATATCATGCTTAGATTGTCCCCTAGAGGAAGATTGCACTCCAACACCATTATCACCTACTCATAACTGAAACCCACCTGCCATACCTACTAAAAATAGACCCTTCACTACATTTGTAACCTTACCCATACTTGAAGTTGTGTTCTTGGTTGTTGTACATGTGACCACAACCACACCATCCTCTAGAATAGTATATGCAACCATACCAACACGTAAATCCTTGTCTATAGCCACACCATTGTAACATTGCATTCTTGCGCACACTGAGCGGACTTATTCTTTGAGGACACTTGCGTGCAAGTGATACGGGTCATTATACTATTGGTTGTTTTGATTATGATTATGAGATATTGTGGATTTGATGATATGTTATTTTTGTTGTATTTACATCAACATGTGCTATTGACTGGGTTCTCCTGAGTGTGCAGGACTCTGGACATTAGAGGATGTTGAGGCATCGATGAAACTCCTTGGACTCTGGATTGAGTCAGGGAGTGGACTGTTAGGGTTTGAATGTTGTTGATGTGACATATGTACATATGATTAGATATTATGATGTTGATTGTTATTGTTGACATGTTTCGTTGATGGATGTAGGTTGACAATAGCTTGTCGACCAGACTCACATTTGGAGAAAAGGGGTCACGCACGACAACTAGAGACATTGAGGGAGAGGTGTGGTAGCAGCCCTGCCACAGCATACTAGCACTCCCATCGTGGCTCGAACTGTAGGTTAACGATTACCTAGTTAGAGAAGACCCACGATGTCATGAGGGTAGACTGTGACAGTCGCTCGCGATGATTCTAAGGGGTGCACAATAAAGTAGGGTCCTTATTCCTTAGAGGCCCTTAGTCTCCCACAAGATCACCTGATAGAGTATTGACTCCAAGGATTTGACATCTACCAAATCCAGTCAAGCGGCGAGTGGCACCCTTGGAGCACGTAGTGCATCTTGAAGGGCACGTCGCACAAATAAAACAGAAAGAGGCGAGTGACACCCTTGGAGCACGTAATGTGTCCTGAAGGGCATGTCGCGATTTTAACTATGGTAATTTAATAAACCTAGTGCCTAGAAAACTATGCCTCCTTAGGACCTGGTCAACCTTAAAATGAATGATGCGATGAATAAAGTTTAATAACAAATTTTCCCTTAAGAACTATCGTCAAGCGTAGTGAATTTAAAACCTAGGTCTAAGTAGAACCTCTGAACCAAAAAAAAAAACTAATTAGACATTTAACAAGAAGGGGGTAAATGGTTGTTTGTCTAAACTTACTAATTCTAAACTTAGTTAAAAAGGGGGAAACTTAAAGAAAAAGGGAAATTTAAAGAAAAGGGGAAACTTAAACAAAAGGGGAATGTCTAACTTAGTAAGGAATCTAGCATTTGGAACTTTCTATTTATAAACTCAACTAGAATTTCAGTAAGGCGTATGTCATTTAAGAATTGTAAGGGAACAATGGGACACCGAGGAGCGTTTTTAGGAACGCTTTTAGTTGAGTGAGGGAAATAGCAAAATTTAATTAATTAATAAATTGATTTTCTGGTGCAACTAGGGGATCGGGCAACATGTGTATGGAGGAGGTTTTTCCTAATTAAATAAATGAAAAAGGAATCTAATGAGGGTTTGGGAAACTAATCACTTGAAAACTCTATAAAAATGATGGTGGAGGAAGATTATGGATCACGTCCGGTATGCGTAAGGTTACGCTGTCGAAATTTTATCTTGACTGAATTTCTCTTGTGGGAGTTGGGGTACCTAGCTCGGTTAACAAGTGGTAGCTCGACCTTGCGAGGCGATCTAGGAAGATAACATTCTTTGGTATTGTGTGTGTGGCCCCTTTGCGGCTCGGGGGGCTTAGGGGGAAGAAGAGTACCCCTAGAGTTGGTTGGGAGGTATCGGTGAGGTCTCAGCGGTTAGAAAGTCAGAGTGGGAAAAAGCGCTTGCGTGAGACAACAACGGTGGAACTTTCGCCTTCGCTCAAGGTACACACATCTAAATTTCGCAATTTTTATTTAGTTGATTGCATGTTGATTTACATATAGATAGTATGAAGTTCTGGTTTCTCGCTCTATGTTCCATTGTTTTGTATGGCTTTACGATTCGCCCAAGAGAAACTTCATCCTTCTGCGGTTATGGTCCCTTTTTCACACAGAGCGCTCCTTGTTCAATTATCTGTAGTCCAATTTCTGATAGCGCAACAACCATCATTCATTCCATTTGTCTTCTTGCTTTCTTATATTCTTGTGGCGCATAAACAGTTGCGCTTGTTAGATTATTGCCTGCATTTATAAAATATGAATTGTGTCATCATAAACCCTGCCTATGTTTTTTTATATGTCTTGAATTGCGATTAAGGGTTGGGTCGTGCTTAGTTTTCATACCTGGAAGCGATAAGTTTTTATAATCTTTTTAATGTGATTCATTTTCGAGACTGTGTAGTGTTTTATTGTGGAATTATTGCTTGAATTTGTGCCATAACCTTAGCAATGGATAACATGAGGGGGATTCACTCCTTGGACTGTGTATTGGTTATTGCAGCAATTATTGCTTGTGTTTTAATCCTTGTTGTGACTCTATATTTTAATCCTTTTAAAGTGATCTTTCCATGTTCACGATTTACCATTTTTTCAATTCTTTTGTGCGATTTCCCAACATTTGATCCTTTAATGCGATTTGCATTTATTGTTTTAAAAAAACTATTTTCATGTGATTTATTGATGGGACTGCAAATCATTTTTATTCTGGAGTTGATATGATCTGTTCGTGGCCTGAATGAGCACCAAACCTGACCTTGCCTACGTTTTATTTATCTTGATTTCCCTTTTTAAACTAGTCGAGTGAGTCGGTTGCAACGTTATAGGTTGTTGTCAAATGTCCAGAGTTGTATCTTCTTTGGGATTCTCTTACAATTAAAGGCTGAGAGTGATGCCACAAGCGGCATGCCAGTCTTATATTTTACCTTCCTTACGTGATGTGTTAACCAAACAATTTATCACTTTGATTCCATCATCATACTCTCTAGGTAAGCCAGTCGTTGTCTCTAGTAAACGCCCACGAGCTGACTCTGGTAGCGGCTGAAACGTGATTGAACCCCGCGCCCTTCTAGCAACCACGATTTTTTGGGTCTATTTCGATTCTTTTAGGAAGCCATAATCTCGTATTTCTCCACCATCGATCCAACCGTGATGACACTTATAAACGATTTATAGGCGCAGCGTTGAACTAATGCCTTTCTAAATAAATAAGCTGGAGTGAACAACGTTTTAAACGAGCCATAAAACATTTGGTTACATCGATTTTTACGCAGAGAATCCCTTGCTTCATTTACTCTGAGATTTATTATCTTGGGAAATTAAATTCTCAGAGTTTCTTGTTTTAAAGGTGCTGAGATTTTCAATATCCCTTTCCTTATTTACACAAATATTTTATTATTTTTCACCGAGATTTTTAATAATTACACTGAGATCCCTGTCTTTTTACTACGGAGATATAATTACCTTATGTCTAAGTAATCTTGGAATCACAACTTTCGCTTTTCTAACCTACTAGCGATAGCAGACGGTGTTCATTTTAAGGTTATTAAACGGTGCCTTAAAATCTGTGCATTTTTATAATTAATTATTTGGTATCTAACTTTGTTTAATTCCTGGGTTGATAAACTTTATGTGTATATTGCACAATTTGGTGATTTAAGTTACTTTATTATCGTTGGGATTTGCATAGCCGAGTAAACTTTATAATTGGAGGATTGTGTTAATTAATTAATACTAGTTGTAATTGATGAACAACATGTTAAGCTAACAACCGCTTGAATGGCAGAATGGTTATCTGCTTAACAAGGTTTATTTGTTTATGTTAGTGATCTAATAATATTTACTTGTTATTGTTAGTGATCTAATAATGTCTAATTGTTATGTTAGTGATTTAATGGTGTTAAATTGTTTTATGTTAGCGATTAAACTAAGGATTAACTTGATGTAGGAAATTAATGGCGTATAATGGAAAAGTTTTAATGGAGGGTAAACTCTTGATTTCAAAAGATAGATGGATGTATTACAAGTTGTAGTTTTTTAAGTCATTTCTTTATTAGATCTGCCAAGTGAATAATCGTAGTTATTGTTTACTTGACCTGATGTATGCATGATTAAATAAAGGACCCCGAAAGGTATATCACTTCTCACGCCTCGGTTTTCATTTTAATGAATGATTGATTAAATAGCGCACCTTGAAATTTAAATAAAATGGCGACTCAAGTTTGTTATTGTTGGATAGATTATGTATGTTAGCTTCCTTGCGCACCTGAAATTTAAGGTTGATTGAAGTATTGTCTGATTGTTTAGTTTTATCTAGTTGTGTGTGGTGAAAGGCCACTAATGATTGGCTATTGTTTATGTAATTGTGCGCCATGCTAAATGTTGAATCAATGATTGTGAATTCTCGCTCGCATGGAAGGTTCATGTTACATATGTCGGTTGTTGATGTTGTTTGTGTTTGGTTGATTTGATGTTGTCTTTTAGCTTAGCAGGCGTGGTTTTGTACTCATCGGGCAGGATGTAGACGCCTCCTTGTTCCTCAGAACAGTCGTCAACCTTGAGACATTAAATGGTCAAAATCGATGGGAACCTAGGCTTGAGCATTGCTTATGTGTCATGGAGGTCCTAACCTTGCAGGGTAGGATGGGCGGGTAGTCATTTTATTTTTGTCTAATTGATTTTCGTATGTTGCACCCGGCTGCATGGCATGCTAGTATGTTAGGTCGTTATGTTATTTGTTGCCCGAATTGCGTGCGTTGTGTTTGTCGTCGAGTTGCATTGATTGATTGTTGTCATTGTTACTTCTTGCTTTAGAAAAAAAAAAAAATTTGCACTTGTTATGCGTCGCATGTTGTCTTAACGACGGGGGTCGTTACATATGGTATCAAAGCCGGTTCGACCCACGACTTGGGATCACTACGGCTTCCATTGATTAGATATTTGATTATAAAGGTCATTAATTAAATTAACTTTTATTTGTGCAGGTAATCATGGTTAGAGGACGTCGCGGAGGCAGAAGACGAGGTGCTAGGGGAGGAGGTGTGATGCCCCCAGTAGCATCCACGCTCGAGGGGTCTATCCTCTAGGGAGATGAACAAGTTGTCGGGTAGGAACAGATAGTTGTGGGTGATGTGGTTGGGTTGATGAGGTCCTTCCAGAGGATGTACGAGGCACTGATCATTCGTTTGGATAGAGATGAGGCTAGGGAATCGACACCTCCTGAGGGTCCACTGCCTACTCCAGTCGGTACTAGTAGCATTCACCGCGAACTCGAGAAGGTCAAATTTCCCAAGTTCTTTGGTGCCCTGGATGACACAGCCGTCGAGGCATGGTTGGAGAATATGGAGATATGCTTTACACTTCGTGACTATACCTCCAACATGAAGGTCTGCATGGCAGTATTTCAAATGAAGGGGAATGCTCTTCTATGGTGGAAGACGCTCCTACTGCAGTTGAACATGGCAGTTGAAGAAGTGTCATGGGAACTGTTCGAGGAACGGTTCCAGGAGAGGTATCTATCTGAGGAATTCATTGAGTGTCATCTCAACGAGTTCAACACCTTGTGATAGGGCGACCATACAGTGCCCGAGTACGAGGCTCATTTCATGGAGCTGCTTCAGTATGCTCCACACCTGAATACTGAGAAACTTAAGGTCAACAATTTCGTGTTCGGCCTTAACGTCAACATTCGTGCAAAGGTGAGGATTATGATGCCTCAAACCTTGAATGATGTTGTCTAGAAGGCCCTCATAACAGAGGAGGAGCTTATCATAAGGGGTCATAGCAGGACTCCAGCAAGACCAGTGGAACAAGTGTCATCTGGTGTGCTGCAACATCAAACACCAGTTAGACATTCACCAGGATTTCATGGCACTTGGAGAGGATCCACATACACTACACCATGATGATCAATGCCTCAGCATTGGACTCATTATAGAGGACCACAGAACCATCACTAGCGTCGACCGCAGCAGCAGCAATTTAGACATGTTCAGCAGAACAGAACAGGGTTCCAGGCCAATGGGCCGTTAGCTTGTACTTCGGGTACCAGGAGTACTGGACCGAAGAAAGGGTGTTGGACATGTGAAGAGACACATTACCAGCGTAACTACCCAGTGGAGAGGACCAGAGCATCTGGATCAGTCGGACCCACTACCGTGGGAGATTTTGGCAAGGCCCATTGGATTCATGCAGCAGTGAATAACCGCCATGCAGAGCACTAGTCAACTATGCTCGAGACGTTAGGTACCATCTCTGACCAGACCCTTAGTATTTTGATAGATCTAGGTGCTACAGAGAGTATTATTTCTGGTGCAGTGCTAAGAATAATTAAGGTAAAGGCAGTCGAACAAAATGATTTTAGCTTTGTAGAAATGGTTTGAGGATCCAAACAGAAGGTTGGAGGGAAGGTTACGGGATGTAGCTTTAACCTGGGAGAGTTTGTCACAAGGGACAACCTGTACATCATGATCTTATGGTCTTATGACGTCATGATTGGTATGGACTGGTTGGAATCGCATGAGGCGATACTCAGCTGTAAGACGAAACGGTTGAGCTTGGTCGATGATGACGGAAAAAGACGCGTGGTTGTAGGTGGAAACTAGGGAGTTTCCTTGAGTTTCATCTCTTCCTTACAGCTACGGAAGGGCATACGCAAGGGATGCAAGCTATATGTGATCATGCGTTAAATGAAAAGGGTTAGGCGGAAGGCCTAGAAAACCTTCCGGTAGTGCGAGAGTTTGTGAATGTCTTCCCAGAGAAGTTGTCAGAATTTCCTCCTGAGAGGAAATTGGAATTCACCGTCGACCTAAAACCAGGAACTGAATCGATAGCAAGAAATCCTTATCGGATGTCGATCGCAGATTTACAAGAGTTGAAAATGCAACTAAAGGAGTTGTTGGACCTAGGACTTATATGTCCAAGTGTGTCACCGTGGGGTGCGCCTGTTATTTTCATACGGAAGAAGGATGGGTCCTGGAGACTCCGCATTGACTACCATCAATTGAACAAGGAAATGATCAAGATTCATTATCTGTTGCCAAGGATTGATGATCTGTTTGATCATATGAAAGGCGCGACGGTGTTTTCAAAGATCGACTTGAGATCAGGGTATCAGCAGTTACGGATAAAGGAGGATGACATCCCTAAGATTGCCTTTAACACAAGGTTTGGACATTATGAGTTTATTTTTGTATCGTTTGGACTGACTAACGCCCCTGGGGTATTTATGATTTGAATGAACAGGGTGTTCCGAGAATACTTGGACAATTTCTTCCAAGTATTGATGATATTTTGATATATTCTCAGACAATGGAAGAGCACTTGCGCTTGGTACTACAGTGTCTATGAGAGAACAAACTGTATGGGAAACTGTCTAAATGCTCATTTTATCAATCGAAGATTCATTACTTAGGGCATGTCATCTCCGATGAAGTTATTTTTGTGGATCCAGCAAAGTTCGAGGCTATTATGGAATGGCCTGCACCGACGAATGTCCCAGAAGTGTGTAGCTTCATGGGTTTAGCGGGATATTATCGACGATTCATCGAGGGTTTTTCGAAGATAGTAAATCCGATTACGGAATTGCAGAAGAATAAAAAGAAGTTTGTTTGGACTGAGAAATGCGCGGAAGTATTTCGGAGGCTCAAGGAGCTGTTGACGACAACACTGATACTAAAGTTCCTTGACATGGACGAGGATTTCTTGTTATGCACTGACGCATCCAAAGAAGGCTTACATGGAGTCTTGATGCAAGATGGTCGAGTGATCGCTTACATCTCGAGAAAGTTGAGAAGGCATGAGGAGAACTATGCGACGCAATATTTGGAGTTGTTAGCCATTGTTTATGCCTTGAGAGTATGGAGACACTACCTTATTGAAAGAAAATTCAAACTAAAAACAGACCATTGTGGTTTACAACACATCTTTATGCAAAGCGACTTGAACGCGTGACAACGACATTGGTCGTAATTGCTTAGTGAGTACAAATTTGAGATTACTTACATAAAAGGAAAAGTGAACAGAGTGGTTGATGCATTGAGTCAGAGACCATGCATATTTTCGGTGATGCCTCTTCAGACGAATCTATGTGAAAAGATTCTAACTTTACAACACGACAATGACTGGTACAAAGAGGTCAATGATTTTATCGGACAAAACACAATGTTGGTACCAAAATTTGAAGAATTTACGGTGGAAAATGACATATTATTGAGATTTAAAAATCGAATTTACGTACCGCCCAACGACGAGTTGAGGAGTTTGATCCTAAACGAGGCTCATAGAGCATTGTACGTGGCTCATTCTGAAGTCACGAAGATGAGGGCGGACCTTAAACCCGTATTCTTTTGGAAAGGAATGAAGGCAGACATAGTCAACTACATGGCAAGATGTCTAGAATGTTAGCAGGTGAAGGCTGAACATAAACATCCAGCAGGATTACTACAGCCACATGCTATTTCGGAATTGAAATGGGAGGTCATTTCGATGGATTTCATTGTTGGATTTCCAAGGAGATACAACTCGATTTTTGTGGTAGTCGACACTATGATGAAGAGTGCTCATTTTATTCCTGTGCATAAGACGTATGAGGCACCTGACATAGCTAGAGTTTTCATCAGTGAGATTGTGAGGCTTCATGGCGTGCCTAAGAGGATTATATCCGATAGAGGATCGGTTTTTACAGGACGATTTTGGACTAGTTTCCAAGAGGCCTTGGGAACCCAAATTAACTTTAGTACCACGCATCACCCAGAGACAGATGGGCAGACCGAATGAACAAACCAAATCTTGGAGGATATGTTGTGTATGTATGTGATGGACCAATAGAAGTGTTGGGAAAAATTCTTTCCATTGGTAGAATTTTCATATAACAACAGTTATCAAAGCACCATTAAGATGGCGTCTTTCGAGTTTATTTATGGACGACCGTGTCAGATGCCTTTGAGTTGGGATTGGCTTGAGGATAGGGTCCTGGTGGGACCAGAAGCAATCCAAGAAGTGGAAGATCAAATGAAAACAATAAGACACGGGATCAAGGAAGCGCAGGATCGACAAAAGAGTTATGTCAATGCGCATCGTGTCGACCGTAGTTATGAAGTTGGCGATCGAGTCTTCTTGTGGGTGAAACCACATAAGAGTTCGATCAAGTTTGGAAAGGGTGCTAAAATCTCTCCTGGGTTCATGGGACCCTTCAAGATTGTGGAAAATAAGGGGCTCATGGCCTATCGACTAGCCTTGCCTGATTCTTTGAGGCGTATGCATGATGTTTTTCACGTATTTGTTTTGAGACATTATGTTAGTGATCCTACACATGTTATTGACATGAGTTTCTTGCAGGTATCGGATGATGGTGCGCTCACGGAGGATCCGATCTACATCCTAGACCATCGCATTCAACAACTATGACGTTGAACAGTAGATCAGGTCAAGGTCTAATGGGACAACTATAATCCATACTCGGCGACCTGGAAGGACTCATATGATATGTGTCAGCAGTTTCCATTTTTGTTTGATAGCTAGATATATGATACTGTGATACACTTTATTTTGGCACTTACATACTGTGAAACTTCGGGACGAAGTTTAAAACAAGAGGGGGTGTATGTAACGTCTCGTTCTTGTGCGCACTGAGTGGACTTATTCTTTGAGGACACTTGTGTGAAGTGATCTAGGTCATTATACTATTGGTTGTTTTGATTATGATTATGAGATATTGTGGATTTGATGATATGTTATTTTTGTTGTATTTACATCGACATGTGTTATTGACTAGGTTCTCCTGAGTGTGCAGGACTCTGGAAGATAGAGGATGTTGAGGCATCAATAAAACTCCTTAGACTCTAGATCGAGTCAGGGAGTGGACTGTTAGGGTTTGAATGTTGTTGATGTGACATATGTACATATGATTATATATTATGATGTTGATTATTATCGTTGGCATGTTTCGTTGATGGATGCAGGCTAACGATAGATTGTCGACTAGACTCACATTTGGAGGAAAGGGGTCACGCACAACAACTAGAGACATTGAGGGAGAAGTGTTGCAGCAGCTCTTCCACATCCTACTAGCACTCATGTCGTGGCTCGAACTGTAGGTTAACGATTACCTAGTTCGAGAAGACCCGCGATGTTGTGAGGGAAGACTGTGACAGTCGCTCATAATGATTCTAAGGGGCGCACAATAAGGCAGGGTCATTATTCCTTAGAGGCCCTTAGTCTCCCACAAGATCACCTGACGGAGTATTGACTCCAGGGGTTTGACATCTACCAAATTTAGTCAAGAGGCGAGTGGCACCCTTGGAGCACGTAATGCGTCTTGAAGGGCACATTGTGCAAATAAAACAGAAAGAGACGAGTGGCACCCTTGGAGCACGTAGTGCGTCCTGAAGGGAACGTCATGATTTTAACTATGGTAAGTTAATAAACTTGGTGCCTAGAAAACTATGCCTCCTTAGGACCTAGTCGGCCTTAAAATGAATGATGTGATGAGTAAAGTTTAATAACAAATTTTCCCTTAAGAACTGTCGCCAAGCCTAGTGAATTTAAAACCTAGGTCTAAGTAGAACATATGAATAAAAAAAAACTAATTAGACATAGAACAAGAAGGGGGTAAATAAAATTCAAGCTTTATTAATTAAAGTAAAAATTTTAATGAAGGTTTAATTATTAAAAGGGGGTAAATGGTTATTTTTCTAAACTTGCTAATTGTGAACTTAGTTAAAAAGGGGGAAACTTAAAGAAAAATGGAAACTTAAAGAAAAGGGGGAATGTCTAACTTAGTAAGGAATCTAGCCTTTGGAACTTTCTATTTATGAACTCAACTAGGATTTAAGTAAGGCGTAAGTCATTTAAGAATTGTAAGGGAATAATGGGACACCGAAGAGCGTTTTTAGGAACGCTTTTAGGTGGGTGAGGGAAATAGAAAAATTTGATTAATTAATAAATTGATTTTCTGGTGCAACTAGGGGATCGGGAAACATGTGTATCGGGGAGGTTTTTCCTAATTAAATACATTAAAAATGAATCTAATGAGGGTTTTGGAAATTAATCACTTGAAAACTCTATAAAAAGGATGGCGGAGGAGGAGTATGGATCACATCTGGTGTGTGTAAGGTTACGCTGCCAGAATTTTATCTTGACTTAATTTCTCTTGTGGGATTTGGGGTACCCAGCTCGGTTAACAAGTGGTAGCTCGACCTTGCGAGGTGAGTTGGGAAGCTAGCATTCTTTGTTATTGTGTGCATGGCCCCTTTGTGGCTCGGGGGGCTCAAGGGGAAAAAGAGTACCCCTAGTGTTGGTTGGGAGGTACCGGTGAGGTCTCAGTAGTTGGCAAGCCGGAGCGAGACGGAGTGTGAGCGTGAGACAACATCGACGGAACTTTCGCCTTCGCTCAAGGTACACACATCTAAATTTCACAATTTTTATTTAGTTGATTGCATGTTGATTTACATCTATATGGTATGAAGTTTTGGTTTCTCGCTCTGTGTTTTGTTGTTTTGTATGCCTTTACAATTCTCCCGAGAGAGACTTCATCCTTCTGCGTTTATGGTCCCTTTTGCACACAGAGTTCTCCTTGTTTAATTATATGTAGTCCAATTTCCAGTAGTGCAGCAACCATCATCATTCCAGTTGTCTTCTTGCCTTCTTATATTCTTGTGGCGGAACGATAGTTGTGCCTGTTAGATTATTGCATGTGTTTATAAACTATGAATTGAGTCATCATAAACCCTACCTGTGTTTTTCCATATGTCCTTGAATTATGATTAAGGGTTGGGTCGTTCTTAGTTTTCATATCTAGAAGCGTTGTGTTTTTATAATCTTTTTAATGCGATTCATTTTCAGGAATGTGCAGTGTTTTATTGTGGAATTATTGCTTGGATTTGCGCCAAAACCTTAGCAGTGGATAACATGAGGGGGATTCACTCCTTGAAGTGTGTATTGGTTACTGCTACAATTATTGTTTGCGTTCTAATCCTTGTTGTGACTCTATATTTTAATCCTTTTAACGTGATCTTCCCATGGTCACGATTTACTATTTTTTCAATTCTTTTGTGTGATTTGCCAACATTTGATACTTTAATGCAATCTGTGTTTATTGTTTTAAAAAAGACATTTTCATTCGATTTATTGTTGGGACTGAAAATCGTTTTTATTCTGGAGTTGGTCTGATCTGTTGGTGGCCTAAATGAGCATCGAACCTGACCTTCCCTGCGTTTTATTTATCTTGATTTCCCTTTTTAAAACAGTCAAGCGAGTCAGTTGCAACGCTATAGGTTGTTTTCAAATGTCCAGAGTTGTATCTTCTTTAGGATGCTCTTACAATTAAAGGTTGAGAGTGGCACCACAGGCGACATGCCAGTCTTTTGTTTTACCTTCCTTGCGTGATGTGTTAACCGAACAATTTATCACTTTGATTCCATCGTGATACTCTCTAGGTAAGCTAGCTTTTGTCTCCAACAAATGCCCACGAGCTGACTCCAGTGGCAATTGAAATGTGGTTGAACCCTGCATCCTTCCAGCAACCATGATTTTGTGGGTCTGTTTCGATTCTTTTAGGCAACCAGAATCTCATATTTCTCCACCAGTCATCCAACCATGATGACACTTGTAAATGGTTTATAGGCGCAGCGTTGAACTAATGCCTTTCTAAATAAATAAGGTGGAGGGAACAATGTTTTAAACGTGCCATAGAACGTTTGGTTACCTCGATTTTTACGCAGATAATCCCTTGCTTCATTTACTCCGAGATTTATTATCTTGGGAAATTAAATTCTCAGAGTTTCTTGTTTTAAAGGTGCCGAGATTTTCAATATCCCTTTCCTTATTTACACAGAGATTTTATTCTTTTTCACCAAGATTTTTAATAATTACACCGATATCCCTGTCTTTTTACTACAGAGATATAATTACCTTATGTCTAAGTAATATTGGAATCATAACTTTTTCTTGTCTAACCTACTGGCGATAGCAGACGGTGTTCATTTTAAGGTTATTAAACGGTGCCTTAAAATCTATGCGTTTTCATAATTACTTATTTGGTATCTAACTGTGTTTAATTCCTAGGTTGATAAAATTTATGTATATATTGCATAATTTGGTGATGTAAGTTACTTTATTATCGTTGGGATTTGCATATCCCAATAAAATTTCTAATTGGAGGACTGTGTTAATTAATTAATACTGGTTGTAATTGATGAACAACATGTTAAGCTAATGATCGCTTGAATGGAAGAATGGTTATCTGCTTAATAAGGTTTATTTGTTTATGTTAGTGATCTAATAATATTTACTTGTTATTGTTAGTGATCTAATAATGTTTAATTGTTATGTTAGTGATTTAATGGTGTTAAAATGTTTTATGTTAGTGATTAAACTAAGGATTAACTTGATGTAGGAAATTAATGGCGTATAATGGAAAAGTTTTAATGGAGGGTAAACTCTTGATTTCAGAAGATAGATGGATGTATTACAAGTTGTAGTTTTTTTAATCATTTCTTTATTAGATCTGCCAAGTGAATAATCGTAGTTATTGTTTACTTGACCTAATGTATGCGTGATTAAATAAAGAACCTCGGAAGGTATATCACTTCTCACGCCTCGGTTTTCATTTTAATGAATGATTGATTAAATAGCGCGCCTGGAAATTTAAATAGAATGGTGACTCAAGTTTGTTATTGTTGGATAGATTATATATGTTAGATTCCTTGTGCACCTGAAATTTAAGGTTGATTGAAGTATCATCTGATTGTTTAGTTTTATCTGGTTGTGTGCGGTGTAAGGCCACTAATGATTGGTTGTTGTTTATGTAATTGTGTGCCATGCTAAATGTTGAATCAATGATTGCTAATTCTCACTCGCATGGAAAGTTCATGTTACATATGTCGATTGTTGATGTTGTTTGCGTTTGGTTGATTTGATGTTGTCTTTTAGCTTAGCAGGCGTGGTCTTGTACGCATCGGGCGGGATGTAGACACCTCCTTGTTCCTTAGAACAGTCGCCAACCTTGAGACCTTAAATGGTCAAAATCGATGGGAACCTAGGCTTGAGCATTGCTTATGTGTCTTGGAGTTCCTAACCTTGCAGGGTAGGATGGGTGGGTAGTTGTTTTAGTTTTGTCTGATTGATTTTTGTATGTTGCACCCAGCTGCATGGCATGCTAGTTTGTTAGGTTGTTATGTTGTCTGTTGCCTGAATTGTGTGTGGTGTGTTCACCATCAAGTTGTGTTGATTGACTGTTGTCGTTGTTACTTTCTACTTTAGAAAAAAAAAATCACTTGTTATGCATCGCATGTTGTCGTAATGACAAGGGTCGTTACATACACCATCCTCATGTGTTGTCGTACATTGTCCAAACCCATATCCTTTGTCATCTTTACATGTTCCATGCTCCTTCTCTCCCTACGTATCATCATATATGTGCTCCTCCTCTCACATTGTGTTCTCAATCTCTCTATGATATTAACATTTTTTTTAAAGTAGAAATTAAATCTTCTTTGCTATGTTGATTTATTTAACCTTCAAGTGTCATGTTGTTTTCACTTTTGCAGTGTAATTGTATTATGTCTATGTTATTGTTATCTTTAGCTTTTATTGTGCATCTTCTTTTCCCCCGGGTTGTTTGCTATCTATCAAAGAGGGGGCAAATGTCAAGACATAGTGTGCATGGTGCACCTTCATGCACCACTCTAGGCCTTCGAGCCAATTCTTGGACTAGAAGGGGGGTACCCTCCATATTTCCTAAGGCAAGAGTCCTTCTATGTCACCAAAAGACAATCGATTTAAACAAATGAAGCTTAGACTAGATTTATAACATAGAAAAATGGTTCATGGAGTCATTCGCTGCTATATATTTAGAATATAAATAGGATGTTGAATTGTATTTTGGAGGTAATTTAAAAAGGTTCAACCAACAATGAGGTTTAACAGGATTCAACCATAGCATATTATGAACCATGGGCACCATAATATAGTTTGTCTTGGAAAATAACTTAAAAAAAGAACAAATATGAGCAGAGGTGGTGGCACATATTTATCATGTAGAAAACCAAATGGGTAAGACATGAATATATTCATTAGTTTATTTATCATTGTAAGACAGAAAATGAAGACAATAAATGAGCACAACTTGCTTGAATTTATTATTGACTAGTGACAATAACCTCGATCATGATTTCACAATAAACCCAACATTTCATTTATCAAATGCTAGTTCGAGTATTGGGGACTATAGACTCTCAGATATGAAAAACCCATTTTATTTAAACAAAAAATGCACCAAAGGTTGGGATTATAGAATCACTATCCTAGGCCTTATTGCTTCCATCTAGAAACCATGATTATTAGATAATGCTTACAATGAAAATGATAATGATAATGAAAGAGATGAGAAGTGGAAGGAGGAGAATGTTATTTTGTTAAGACCTAGACAAATTCCCATGTTAAGTATAAAACCCCTTATGAATCCCTAGATATTGAATTATTATATTTCTAGTGTTATATTAGTAGGTTGGCTAGAACCCTTCATTGCAGCCTTCCATTATAATTGTACCCTTTTTATCCTATATGTATACCAACGAGACCTAGTCTTAAGATCATCTTATCTCATATTGTACATTGAATATATTGTAAAAGGACATTTTCCCCTTGAATTCTAATGTTATTCATTGAATTTTTATCACTCTCAAGGCGTTGGTTCATAAAATTTGGTATTAGAGCATTGATCCTAGGGTTTTGCTGCTTCAAGAAATTCATCTTGGAATTTTCACTATAGCGTTCTTTTTTGGACACCTCAGACAACAAAATTTGGAGTTTACTCAGGAGACATATCTTAGTATGTCTGGTAAAAATTTCAAGTTCTAGTTCGTTATTCTTTCGGAGATATAGCCTATGGAAGACAAGGTTTTTGAATCATCCTGAAATCCACTTTAAACAATTCATCTTGGAATTTTTGCTATAATTTTTTTTTTCTGGGAAGTTTCAGATAGTGAAATTTTGTGGTGACTAAGGAGACATAGCAAATTACATCTGGTCCAAATTTTAGTTTTTGGGTTGTTATATTTTCATAGATATATTATTTGGAAGTTAGTGTTTGTGGATAGTCCTAAAATTAGTCTCAAATGAGTCATCTTTTTATTTTCACTATAAAACTTTTTTGGTGAAGTTTTAGACTCTAAAATTTTCAGAATCCTGCAAAGACATATAGAATTACATGTGGAATTTTTTTTAGATATTGAATCTTGAATTATCGTAATTTTGTGAGATATATCTCATGGAAGTTGGGGTTGTTTACTCATCCTGAAATTAGTCTTAAACAAGACATTTTGGAATTTTTGTTATAACATTTTTTCAATGAAGGTTCAAACTGTGAAATTTTCAGGAGTTTAAGAAGTCATATTAGAGTACTACATGAAAAAATTTCAAACGCATAAGGGTTAAAATTTCAAAGATATATTAGGACAAAGGGAAGCCATCCAAACATACTCCAAATTAGGGTTTGAAAGGTACATAACTTACAATTGGCATAACTTTTAATTGGAATATCTATTTTTGGTGATTCAAAATTCATGAAAAAGAGGAGAATTTTTTTTTTCTCACATGGCTCCAAATGTTCCTCCAAAATTTACTTCACCAAACAAAACTCTAGAGAGATCAACCATGACTCAAGAAGAAAGAGAAGAAATTTTCCAGTAGATTGGAAAGGTGGAAAAGAAGATGGATGAAAATAGGAAACATGTGGAAAAGAATATGGATGAAAATCGGGAGCACATGCAAAAGAAGATGTTATAATTGCAAAATTCCATGTCTTCCGTGATCTTACATACTCTATATGAGAGACTCTCTAAAGGAGATATAAAAATGCAATGAAATCCTGAAAATGTAGAGGAAATAAATATTGAGTCCCAGGATCATGATTACTTATCACTTCAAGATCCACATCATTGAGATTTCAATGCGGCATCAATGAACTACTTCATTCCAAAGATCAATATGATGAATTTTGATGGTAAAGATCCTATGAAATGGATATTCCAAACGGAGAAATTATTTGATCTACATCAAGTGCAAAGATTACAAAAGGTACTTATTGCATCCTTTTATTTACAAAATGATCAATATTTTTGGTATCAATGGCTTTGTGAAATAAAAAATAATTCTATTATCTCTTGGTCCAATTTAATAAATGAATTTATATCACAATATGGGGATATTAAGAGCAATACATTCTTTAGTGAATTGATAAATCTTCAGCAAAAAGGTCCAATACATAGCACATTCAACAATTCCAAAAGCTCAGTCTTAGGGTTAGATCTCATTAAGGGCACTTTGAAGGAGAACATTCAACATGAAGTGTGTCCCTTCAAACTTAAATCCCTAGAGAAATATTTCAGTATGGAAAGGAAAGTGGCAAACAAAAATATGTCTATTAGAAGGGTGGCCACTAACAACTATAGATAACACTATGTTCCCTCTCCTAACCTCACTCAACTGACAAGGTTGATACCTTAACAAATGGATGAAAGAAGAGCAAAGGGACTATATTTAATTGTGAAATAAAGTATAGTAAGGGACATAAATGCAGTGAGAAAAAATTATTCTACATAGACTATGAAGAGGAAGAAGATCAAAAATTGGAACCATCACAAGATCTAGATCTAAAAGAGACTAGTCCAACGATATATTGTCATGCATTGGTCGGCATGAGTACTTCACAAATCCTCAAGATAAAAGGATATATCAAAAAGAAAAAGGTAACATTGTTGATTGATTCTAGTAATACTCGTAATTTCATCAATTAAAAATTAGCAAAATGTATCAATTGCTTTGTATTTCAACACCATAATTTCAAATAATGATTGAAAATGGAGATACCATAAATTTTTTGAGGAAGTGTCATAGTATTAAGCTCAATATGGGGGAATATTTATTGTATAGTCCCATGATTTCCATCCAAATGGGTGGTGTTGATGTTGTATTAGGTGTCCAATGGTTACAATAATTGGGAATAGTGGCCCTTAGTTTTCAAGATCTTTTCATGAGATTTTCCTCAGAAGACAACGAAATTGAGCTTAGAGGTATCTAAGGGAAACCCTCTAAGATGATAAGCTCTAATAACATGACAAAATTACTCAGAAAGGGACACCATGATGTAATTGCACAATTGTACTCAATATATGTTCAAACATCTATATTCTCTACTCCATTGGATCTCCAAATAGTTATCAACAATCATTCCAAGGTATTTGGAGAAATTCCTAAGGTTCTTCCACATGCTCGAGATCATGACCATGTTATTAATTTGCAACTAGGAAGTGTACCACCTAACATTAGACCTTACAGGTATACATATGCACAAAAGAGTGAAATTGAGCATATGATCCAAGAAATGTTAGAGGTTGCATCATTCAACTTAGCCAAAGTTATTTGTCTTCACCAGTGGTGATGGTTATAAAAAAGGATGGTTCATTGTGTATGTGTCCTGATTATAGACAGCTCAACAAAATTACCATCAAAGATAAGTTTCATATTCCTATCATTGTTGAATTATTAGTTGAATTGCATGGAGAAATGTTATTTACTAAGTTGGATCTTCGTTTGGGATATCATCAAATCATAATGAGGTAGGAAGACATTCCCAAAACAACCTTTAGAACACATGAAGGTCATTATGAGTTTTTGGTTATGCCATTTGGACTTACTAATGCACCTTCAACATTTCAAAGATTAATGAATTCTAATTTCAAACCCTTCCTTAGCAAATTTGTGTTTGTGTTTTTTGATGACATACTAATCTACAAAAAATATTGGGAAGATCATGTACAACATGTTGACAAAGTATTATAAATATTGGAAGAGTAACAACTTTGTGCAAATCCTTCCAAGTGTGCCTTTGGGGTTCAAGAAATGGAATGTTTGGGTTATAGTTTCTCTCATGAAGGTGTAAAAGTGGACCCTAACAAAATTAAAGCTATGAGGGAATGGCCAATTCCCAAAACCTTGAAGAAACTTAGAGGATTCTTAGGATTGGTAGGCTATTACCGCAAGTTTATCAATCATTATGGTCAAATAGAAACACCTCTAACAACATTATTAAATAAGGAAACATTTTCTTGGACTCAAGAAGCAAACAAAGATTTTGAAAAACTTAAGGAGGCTATGTGTACAACTGTTGTTCTAGACACACTTGACTTCACAAAAACATTAATTGTGGAGTGTGGTGCCTTAGGTTATGGCATTGGTGTATTTTTAATGCAAGAAGGAAGGCCCCTTTCCTTTGAAAGGAGCTAACTTAAAGGAAAAATCTTACTCAAACCCATTTATGAAAAATAAATGTTCGCCATACTACATACAATTAATAAATGACGTTCATGCCTAATAGGAAGACACTTCAAAGTAAAACAAATCATGATAGTTTGAATTACTTCTTGGAGCAATGATTATCTTTGGAAGAGAAACAAAATTGGGTTACAAAGATGCTAGGTTATGACTTTGAAATTATATACAAAAAAAAATAATAATAATAATATTGTGGCAAATGCACTTTCAAGGAAGGAAGAAGAAACAGAGGGTTCACTATGTGATATTTATATTCTACAATCTGATTGGGTGGAAGAATCAAGGATAAAATGGAAGCAAGATCAAGAGGTATGAAAGATCATTCAAAAAATACAAGAGGACCACAATTCATTAGATAAATTTATATGGAAGATTGTTTGCCATGGTATCATGATCACCTATATTTATGCAAGAATTACCAACTCAAACAAAAGGTCCTTCTGGAATTGTACACTTCTCATATAGGAGGAAATTTGAGATTCTTGAAAACTTACCATAGAATCAAGAAGGATTTTTTTATGGGAAGGTCTTAAAAATTATATTCAAAATTTTGTGTCTAAATGACCGATCTTCCAACAGAATAAGGGAGAGACAAACAAGATGCCAAGTCTCCTACAACCATTAGCTATACAAAGTCAATGTTGGGAAGAATTTCTAATGGATTTTATTACAAGTTTACCCAAATCTAAAGGAAAGGTTGTCATCATGGTAGTAGTGGACAGATTGACAAAGTATGCCCATTTTTTTCTCTCTTTCTCATCCTTTTAAAGCAAGTACAGTAGTTGTAGCATTCATGGAAATGGTTCAAAAGCTACATGGAGTCCCCAAGATTATTGTAAGTGACAGAGATCCAATTTTCATTGGAAATTTTTGGACTGAATTATTTTCTTGTTTGCGTACTCAATTGGATCCAACTCATATTACCATCCTCAATCCGATGGGAAAAGTGAGATTGTGAATAAATGTCTATAAGGATATATTTGTTGCTTTTCATCTGATAAATAGACACAAAGGGTTAAGTGGTTTCCCTTGGCATAATGGCGGTACAACATTTCCTTCCATAGTTCATAAAAAATGTCCCCATTTTTGGCACTTTATGGATATCATCCTCCATCCATCACATCGCCCTTGAAAGGGATTGAAAAATTTCAAGCAATGGAGGACCAAATATGTAACCAACAAGAGAATCTCAAACTATTGAAGGACAACTTGGTTATGTCACAAAATAGGATGAAACAACAAGCATATCAACATCGTAATTAAAGGGAATTTGAAGTGAGTGATTGGGTATTTTTGAGGCAACAACCATATAAACAAATGTCCCTCAAGCAACAAAAGAATGACAATAAATTAGCACCCAAATATTATGGCTCCTATAAGGTGTTGCAAAGGATTGGAAGTATGACTTACAAATTGGATTTGTCTCCATATTCACGTGTACATCCAATTTTCCATGTTTCTTTCTTAAAGAAGGTAATCGGTGACAAGATCCCAGTGCAAATTGTTTTACCAGAGATTAAAGAAGAATGGAAAATCATACTATAACCATAAACAATCCTTGAAACAAGGATTGAGCGACTGGGAAATTGAGAAATTATTGAGTACCTCGTCAAATGGAAGATCCTACCGATGGAAGAGGAGACAATGGAATATGAGTTCTTCATGTAGAAACACCTACAGTTAGTCAAGTGTTTAGGATAACACTTGTTTGAAGGGGAGGGGCATGTTAAGCCTGGACAAAGCCCCATGTTAAGTATAAAACCCCTTATTAATCCCTAAACATTGAATTATTACATTTCTAGTGTCATATTAGTAGGTCAGATAGAACCCTTCATTGTACCCTTTCATTATAATTTTAGTCTTTGTCTCCTATATATATACCAAGGAGACCTAGTCTTAGGATCATCTCATCTCATCTTGTACATTGAATATATTGTAAAAGGAGGTTTCCCCCTCGAAGTGAGTTTTTATTCATTGACTTTTTTATCATTCTCAAGGCGTTGTTTCATAACATATTTATTGTTACAAAACCATGATGCCCCACACAAATATTTAGTTTCTAATGGCCTCTACCTTTGTTTCACCTTCTTCAACTACTAAAAAATCAAACTCTCAAATGAAAAACCTCTTTTGTAAAAGAAGAAGCTCTCTTTCTTATACATCATTGGGGCGAAAACACACACAATATTCGGTTAGAAAATCATCTTTGGGGAAACCAATAAGAATCCTTTCGATTTCCTACGAGATTCTAATAAAACTCTTTGGATTATCGCTTAATTTTCACTTTGACTCCACCATTATCCCTTAATCTCGTGAAATTAGGGACACACATGCGAGTTCCAGCTTAAATTGGTTATGTTTCCCGCGTGGAGATTTCTTTCCAGGTACCTTCTCTTCATATGAACACCTACTTCTTCATAGTAAACCTTCATTTTCCTTTATATTTGAACATATTTGAACTAGGATGCAAAGGGGGTCCTAATTGAGGAATAAAATTTCCATGAAATTGGGCAACAATTAAACAGAATGAGGGCTCGATTAGGGGATTGGACCCAAACCCAAACTCAGGAGTTGGGAAGGAATTTGAAATGAAAGGTTTGAAAGCAGGGTGAAAGGTGAGGGTTCAATGGTAAAGGAGGGCCCGATATCGAAATCGGGGAGGGGGAAAGGTTGGTAAGGGCCCAATTTAGAAATCAGACCCTATCTAATGATTGAGTGAAGGTAGAGTTCGAAGAGTTGGTTAAGGGCCTGATTTTAGAAATCTTAGATCAAGCGAAGGCAAAGTTCAAGTAGTGAATTGAAGGCCCAATATAGAAATCGATGTTGGAAAGGATGTTTGAAAGTACATTTTTTGAAAGAAAAGGTAATAAATTCTAGGGAAAAGGTGATTGGTATGAAGGAATAAGATGAACAGTTCATGGGTGAAGGAGGAAGGAGCACAACAAGGGCATCGGCCCTGATTTGTTAAATCAGGGAGGAAGTAATGGAAATAAGGGCATGATCAAGGAATTGGGATTGATTTCAAAATTGGTAGGTGGAAAAAAAGATCAAACAAGGAATGAAGGAAAATAGTTCAGAAAGGATAAGAGGTTTGGCAAAGAGTGTGAAAAACTTTTATTTTTTGAAGATTTACAAAAACAAGGCTTGGGTTCGAATGTGACTTTTTATGGAAGTTCTTTGGGTTCAATAAGGTGATAACATTCAAATCATTCTACAAGATGGCTCCTCCCTATCAATTGCCAAGTACCAAACTTTATGGTGAGTAGACCAGTGCCTTAATCCATTGGGCTATGCAGTAAAAAAATTGCTTCTTCTCAAACTCTAATTTTGGACAGTGGAAGATTTTGTTGGAAGTAATTTCAGAAAATAAAACTAAATGCTAAAAGAATGAGTAAAATGAAAGGAATTCATTTAGGAAAAATAGAAACCCACTTACCTAACCTACTCTGCAAGTGGGCTCACTAGGTGACATGGCAATGTCAATGGAACCATGCACACATTTTGATAAATCTATGAGAATTGTGCATGCATAGGGATGATACAATGGTAGATATCGTTGGGGTTTGGGAAGTAAAAAGACAAGGCACAACATCCCTAATAACCATAAGAAGTGCCTGATAGGGGAAATCATTTTCTTGAGGCACAAACAATATTAGAGAAACATCGATCAGCATTGAAAGCACAATGGAAATGAGTGGAAACAAAAGGGGGGGAATGAATGAGTTACCCACCTCCAA
This sequence comes from Picea engelmannii, assembly GCA_009831015.1. Taxonomy (NCBI): domain Eukaryota; kingdom Viridiplantae; phylum Streptophyta; class Pinopsida; order Pinales; family Pinaceae; genus Picea; species Picea engelmannii. The sequence continues at coordinate 252,064 of ML777952.1, forward strand.
TATCTACTTTCTTCCTTTGTTTTATGTAAACTCTCCTCCATCCATGCTACAATTTGGTCTTTATGAAGAATCACTTCTTTAATGCATTTGGGCTCAAAAGTGAGTGTAGATGACAAATCATATTTGTCAATGAAGGTTAAATCTGCATTTTTCATTGGTTGATCAGATGTAAGATCAAATCTACTCTTCTTATTGTCACCATCATCAACAAGGCCACGATTATATTTCAAGCTCAAATTTTCTAATGCTCGTGGAATTTGTGCCTTATATCCAACTTCACATTTAGAGTAGTACCCTTGTTTGTTGTCATCATTTCCTTTTTTCTTCATAGTTATGTCTGCCTTGGAAATCTTTTAATTGAAGATGCATGCATGTTCCTCCTTCATGATGAGGTTGAAGATGTATGAGAAAGCTTTTCTTATGGTGTTTAAGAGAAACTAGATATAATTTATCATTTAGTATGAAACACTAATCACTCTCCTCATCACGTTTGGATTTTTCATGCTAGAAATTTTCATCTTCATATTTTTCATCCTTTAACCCAACATTACAGTCTATTAAACATTCATTGGCAACAATATATTTTGGGTGAGTAAGAGGTTCCTTGAATGAATCATGATTCTTATGACCTGTGAGTTGTAAATCACCCTCTTCTTTTCTTGTATCATTTGGCTTCCAACTATTTTCACACATGGAGGAAGGTGACCAATCACCATTGGTCTTAACAATTTCTTCCTCACGCTAATACGTTGGCCTAGAAAAAAATTCACCCTAAATGAGCCCTTCAAAATTTATGAACATCGCTAATTCATCAAGATTCAATGGCCCACTATACTAAAATTTGTGTTCTATATATGTAATGGTCTCAGAGGATTCCTTTGAAAGTTGATTTTGCAATTTTAATTGAACCCCAAACAATTCCCTCCCATCTTCTTCAGATTATAGCAATGTTAGGAAGCCCTTATGTAAACAAGAACTTGCTACTTCTGGAATATACAATGGAGCATTACATTCTTGCTCACATTCACTTTCCTTGGGAGAATAGAGATGAGGGGAGGCCAATAATTCAAAATCCAACATGCTACCTTCCATCTCTAAGTGGCATCATCAAGTATGGCATATAGATTTTGATTAATTCCTTTCTCTAAGGTATAGTGAAACACAAGAACTTTGGGGTATTATGTGATGTTTCCCCACTGGATGTCTGTGATGTTCTCTTGGGCCAACCATATATGTGGAGACGCCATGTTGTTTACGAGTCTCGACCCCGTAGTGTCATTGTTACTTTGGGGGGTCATCTCTACAGAATACCAGAGGTAGTTCCAACTATTGTTCCACCTAAAAAGTGTCGCAAGGTAGTATCTCATACTGCAAAATTCAGCTTCTTCACAGTCTGTTCAAAAGGGGAACATAAGGACACTGCAACCACTACAGCCTCGCCCCCTGCACTTTCTATCCAACAGAAGAAGGTCGACAAGGTTGCAGCAAAGAGCAAAGATTCCTTCTGCACACCTTCCTCTCATGTAGCTCGACTTGTTAAATAGCCTTAGCTTCAACAAGTTCATTACAGACTTCCACAAACTAAGCAGCGTGATGTCTTCGGCAATACAAGCGGCTCACCAAGATGTAGATCCAACAAACG
>ML777952.1:261583-274802 GCA_009831015.1 Picea engelmannii
TTTCTTGAGACCCTGAACCAAGAGGATCTTGTATTCAGGGTCTTTCTTCTGCAAGTTGTTTGTTCACCTTCCTTACCAAGTCTTCCACCTGCTCATCTTTTAATCAACCCACTGGCTGAAGTTAGATCAAGACCTCCTTCGTCCCATACATGCTAGACTCAATCCCTGAGTTAGAGTGATATCTCCTCGAGTCTTTATCTCCATTCGGTCACCCCTTTATAAACAAATCGTGACATTAAACTGATGGGTGTCGGGCTCTGCTCCTGCAAGCAATCCAGGAGTGACTTCCGACGCTAACATAATCAATACCTTATTTTTGTAGAAAACCTTTGGCTACCAACTGAGCCTTGTGCTTTTCAATATATCCATCTATAATAAATTTTGTCTTATAGACCCCTTTACATCCAACAATATTATTCCCGAAAAGAATAGGAACTAAATCCCAAGTGTGATTATTAATCAAAGAATCATATTCAACATCTATTGTCTCCCATTCTAGATTTTTTTTATCCTCTGCATAAATGGAAGGATCCTCTATGTCTAACTCTTTTACCATAAGCAAATTTTGATATAGTCTTGTGAGTGTTATATGGAGTACCAACATTAGAACCTACATATTCAATTGTTTTTAGTGCCCAAACAAGAAGAGAGTTAGTATTATGATGAAGAACACTAGCATTTTCAAAAGATTCAGGTGGATAACTAAAATCAATAGTAGCAACAGAATCTAGTACTTCTACATCATTTGAAGAAGTATTTATAGACACGGTATCAACTGAAGACTTAGGTAAATTCAAAGCAACATGAGGTTCTGCACAATTTGATGGCATAAATATTTCATGGAATTGCACATCTTTAGGAATGATAATGTCTTGAATAGATGGATCAATTAACATGTATGCTTTAGAATCCTCACTATAACCAACAAAGATGCATTTATGAGATTTGGGCTCCAACTTCTTTTGTTTTCATTAGGAATATGAGCCCAACACTCACATCCAAATACCTTGAAATTGATAATATCTAGTCTTCTTCCATTCCAATTTTTTTCAAGAGTAACTTGCAAAATTTCTTGAGTAGGAACCATGTTCAAAATGTGATTTTCACAATGAATTTTTTTAGCCCAAAATATTTTCTTGAGACCTTTTGAATGCAACATACATCTATCCCTTTAAACTAAAGTTTTGTTTTTCCTTTCTACAACGCCATTCTATTGAGGTGTGTTAGGAATAGTCCTTTGATGTTTAATGCCATGCTTTGATAAATATGTTGAAAATTTAGTTTTAGTGTACTCCTTCGCATTATTAGTACAAACAGCCTGAATAAATTTTCCAGATTCTTTTTCAACTAGGGCTTTCAATTCTTGAAATACAACAAGTGATTCACTTTTACGTTTCAAGAAATATGCCCAAGTTTCCGACTGTAATCATTAGATCTATTTTTTTTAGCATAATTTTTTCATAGATCTACAAATCTAGATCTATATCACATGTTTTATTTTTGCAAATTATAAGTTGCTTTTTCCAGATCTAGCATTACCATTACATCTAGAGCATGCTAATTAGTCCAAATGAGCATTCATTTTGCTAAATTTGGTCTCCATTTGGGATCTAATAATGAAGATTCGTGGATGTACTTCACATCTATACAAAATGGTGCATTTTTGGGTTTGAAGATAAATGCATGAGAGGGAGTACAATCCATGGAGTAGGCTAACTCGGGAGCAATCTTCCCTCCCGAGTTCCGCTTTTCAGGAAAAACAACAGACCTGAACCTGGCCAAATTTTCAGGGGTAGTCTGAGTTTTGCATGGATCAAAGTTCCATGCATTTTAGAATCTTACCCCAGTGGTTTTACCCCATTTTAAACCAACCCAGATGCTCAGAAAATCAATCAGAGTTCTGAATTGGCCGAAAATTTAAAAGTGGGTCGCTGGAAAACCTGCCGGAAAAGTAACTCGGGAGGGAAGATTGCTCCTGAGTTAGCCCACTCCTACAATCCACATGAGAAACCTAAAAAAAATTAGGAAGAGAGGGTCATATGCGTCAATCAAGGACATGGTACATATATTGGTTGTGGGAGAGATCCATCCAAGTCCATATGGCTATGGATTGGTTAAAGAAAGACGTATGTACGGTCTGTACGACCGAGGATCTATGAAACCCAAGAAAAATTAAGGTGAACCTCTTTTTTTTTGAGTGTGCGACTTTGTCAAAAAAAAATTGGATTTATCTTGTTTTGTTTTATTTGGATTTATATAATATTTTTCATTATTATATAAATAATAATAATAATAATAAAATTGCCCCAAATGTTTGCTTATAAACCTATTGACAGGATTTTAATTAGATCTAGAGAAAACAAAGGACAATTTTTATGAGAAAACAATCGATCTTGAATAATTTGCATGCTCAAAGATCAAATGGCAATGCTAGATCAAGTGAAAAATGCTCAAAAATTAAAGAAATCAAGCATGTGGTCTAAATCCAATTTGTAGATCTATGAAAAGTAGGAAACAAAAATTAGATTTGAGGCACTGGACTAGCATATCTAAAGAATGCAATAGATCCACTTAGATTTAATGCCAAAAAAAATCAATACAATGAATTTTATTTGAGTTAGATCTAGGAAATAGACTTTGATACCATGAAAGACTAGGAACGTATATCCTATCTAAACTCTTATGGAAAGCATTAAAGAAAAAAAATTAGACCTAAGAGTATTCTATTTTTTTATTGTTGAAATATTGTAACTGCAAAGAGTATTCTATTTATTATCGAGTTATTATTCATTAGATCAATCTCGTTTTGTGGATTGATCATGTTGGGCATTGTAATTGACCAAATCCCCTTTTGTGGATTGGTCAAACCCTAAATATATTGTGCAAATTAAGAAGTCAACCCCAGGCTAATTAAAGTGGTTTTAACCACTAAGAACACAAGTCGGCCCTGCCCAGTGAAGAGACACCTCTCCAGAACCTGCTAGTTTGTATAAATAAAGGAAGACAACGCCTCATTTGTTCACTCACTCATTCGCTCATCCAGTGCACAAGTTTGGTAGCTGTGGTTGGGAAAAGAAGGAAGAGAGAGGCGCATTTCTCAGTGGAGGATATTCTCTAGTGTTTGGTTTATTATCTTGGCATTGTATTGGCAATCTATATTAAGGAAGTTTTTGCTGGGTTTTCTCCCCCATGAGGGTTTCCCGGGATAAATGTTGTGTACCTTGTGATTGTGTTTCTTTCAGTGATCCTACTTATGCTATTATTATCTAGTAAATTGAAAAGAAACCTAATAATAGCTAAAAACTTAACATGGTTTCAGAGCTAAGTTGATGAGAGCATCTTTCACTGGATAAAGAAAAACCTCATTGTTGTTGTACAAGAAAATTAGGGCTTTTTGTTGGAGAGGAATTTTTTGCCTAAAACCATCTAGAAAAGTGTGCCCTACCCTACTAAAGCTTTTGGCATCTTGAGCGCACCTTTTCAATGGACATAACTCCCGGAAAGTGAAACCCTAGTTTTCACCGGTACTAGAAAACGAGAAGTACCAAAAAACCAGGAAACCAGAACCAATAACAGAAGTACCAATCCATATTTCCGCAAGCTCAGTTTCAAGGGGTAAAATTTGGATTTTCAAAAATCTCAATGCACTAGCTTACTCGCCTTGGCTCAATGCATCTAGCCCTTGGATCAGAATTTCAAAATTTGAAGTTTGAAAAATTAGGGTTTCCTCATAACACCCTAAGTTGCAGTTTTAGAATCAGTTGCAGTATCAATTGCAGTTGCAGTATCAATTGAAGTATCAGCTGCAGTACCAGTTGCAGTCACCCTTGAAGTTTTTAAGAGTTTGTAATTATTACCGTTGCTACCAGATGGTACCAGTACCTGCAAATACTATCAAAAGTATGTATTCACATATGTTTAAATTGTTAAGCTTTAAAGAGTTTTTGCAGGAAAAGGGATCTCTTACCATAGATCCAGAAGGATCTCAAGATCCAACACATTCAAAGGAATAACACAACCCATGTTTGATTATTCTGATATGCATCTATTTGTTATGACGTTATTTTGATCTACGTTGCATGTTGAATCTATGACCATCATACTAACCTTTGGTCAAAATTAAAGTCAAGGTATTAGATGGATTAAAGTTGAGATCATAGAGTTTATTCTCTAACCCAACTTTCTGTCAAGATAGCATATTGTCTTAGTATAGAAGATAGGTTGAAGAAAGCACTTGTCATCTTGAGTGAAGGAGACTTGGAAGAAAAGCAACACACTCATTCTTGAGGACAAGACTCCAGGTTCCAGGGCACTGGTGATCACCCTGAGGAAGCTATAGTGAAGGTTACAAAAGGCAACAGATGAGATGAGACATGAAAAAGACTATGTACATGACCATATACATTCATGTACTATAGAAGGTGAAGAAGAAGCTATTTTTGAGATCCAAAGTATCTCATATGGAGATTGACTGTAAGGAGCAGAAGGCTCCAAAGATGACCAAACATTAGAATTCACAGAAGACTTGGTCAAAGGATAACGAAGCCACCTTGACGGGAAGCAGAACTCGTTTGAAGTATGACTCAACATTTCATATTTAGACTTGGTATTCAACGCCAAGTATACCCTGTAAGAGATGATGAAGTCCTTGTAGACTCAGAAGAAATTGAGAGTAAGCATGATCTCAAAAAGGATCAGATGAAGAGACATCTTCCAGGACTGAGAGACAGATGCCATGAGAAGACTAGATCATAGCTTCAGAGGAGATATGAAATATCCTGGAAGATTCCCTTGTTTCAGTGACACAGAAGGAAGTCAGTTATAAAGACTAGGATATGGATTCTTCCGTGAGACTAGTAGAGAACTCAATATTGAGTTCCAAGATTGATCTATACAGATCAAGCATGTTGCAGATGTACAAAGCCCGATGTGTGTCTAGAGGATTCTCCCAGCAAGAGGGAGAAGACTATGACGAGACACTTACTCCAGTAATTGGAGAAATAGTTCCAGTATTTATGAAGACAACCAGAACAACCATGATTCATATATAGTATGAGATGCAGGGGAAGCAATCCCCGTATTTAAAATTGAGTGGCAATTGGTGCATTACATTAGTTGGGTCATGGAGACATGACTACGATAAAAGATAGTGTTACTTCCATGAAAGAAGAAGAGTTACCTTCAATATCAATTCTTGAGCCACTCTCAGTTTCAAATGAAGTTGTTGTCGTGATGAAGTGGAGGAGTTACTCTCAGAATTCAGCGGTCACAGTGAGAATGAAGCAACCATTCCCAACTTCAGAGAAACTGCAGGTGCATAGTCCCACTTCCAGAGGAACAGTTGTCGAGGACATACTCCCAGACAATAAGACAGATAGTGCCTTGGAGAAAACACAAAGAGCTAGCACATGATTGTGCAGATTGAGTTGCAACTGAGCAAGTGTACTCGATTGGTACAATATGATTTGAAGATTGAAAATATAAAGATTCATGTCTATCGGTTGAAGGAAGCTCTATACGTGTTGAAGCAAGCTCCTAGAGCTTGATATAGAAGAATTGACAGTTTCCTAACAAGCTTGGGCTTTACCAAGAGCAAAGTTGATTCTAACCTTTACTTCAAGGTTATGAATGATGAGCCAGTTATATTATTGCTACTATATGTAGATGATGTATTCTTGACGAGATGAAGAAAAGCTCATCACAGATTGCAGAAGAAGCTCGCTACAGAGTTTTATGGAAGACCTAATGCATTATCTCTTAGGTCTTGAAGTTTGGCAGAGCCCAGAGAAGATCTTCCTTAACCAAGGGAAGTATGCAGTTGAAATAATGAAGAGGTTTAACATGTTGAAATGTAAATCCATGTACACACCCATGGAAACGAAGTTGAAGCTCCTAGCAGACACTTCGTCAGAATTGGTTGATGCTACTATGTATAGACAGATTATTGGTTCAGTGATATATTTGACGAATAACAGACCAGATATATGTTTTGCTATGAACATCTTTTGAGTCAGTATCTAGTAGAGCCCAGAGATGTTCACCTTGTAGCTGCAAAACATGTGATGAGATACCTTAAGGGTACATTGGATTTTGGTCTCTGTTATACTAGAGATCGTGACTTCAGATTGTATGGATATACTGATTCAGATTGAGCCTGAAGTGTTTCTAATAGAAAGAGCACTTCAGGATGTTGTTTCAGTCTGGGGTCAGCCATGATCTCATGATAGAGTAGGAAGCAATCAAGTATTTCTCTCAATACGGCAGAAGCAGAATACATTGTTGCATGTTCTGTCAGTTGTGAAGTCATATGGCTTCGGATGTTGTTGACAGATCTATTTGATCTGGAGATGGAATCCATCGTGATCCTATGTGATAACCAGAATTGTATAAAAATGATGTGTTTCATGATGAGTCGAAGCACATAGAGATCCGGTATCACTTCATTCATGATATGATGCAGAGAGGAGCTATAAAGCTCCAATATGTTGGCACAAATAAACAGGTTGCAGATGTGTTGACCAAGCCTCTGTCTCGTGTAAAGTTTGGGCACTTTCGAGACAAGCTTGGTATAGTTCGAAAGGACCTCCCTCGAAAGGGGGAGTAGTGCTAATGATACTATGGTATCCTGACCAATGGCAAGTAATTCAGTTAGGATTTTATATCCGAGGGGACTGATCATCCCATGACAGATCTCGAAGGTCCGTAAGGACGGGCTGTCAGAGTACTTGTGCATGTATATGCTAGCTTTGGTCACTAGTGGTAGCTCCGTTAGGATTTTATATCCTAGGGAATCTTTTGATTCCTGGGCAAATCCTTTGGATCTGTCAGAGTACCACAAGATGTTGTTGATGACAGCCTAGTGCTGAAGATTTCCAGCTTTGTGTTGATGTTGTTGATGCCAACCTAGTGCTAAAGATTTCTAGCTTCATGCTAATGTTGTTGATGCCAGCCTAGTGCTGAAGATTTCCAGCTTCGTGTTGATGTTGTTGATACCAGGCTAGTGGTGAAGATTTTCAGCTTCGTGCTGATGTTGTTGATGTCAGCCTCGTGCTGAAGATTTTCAGCTTCGTGCTAATGTTGTTGATGCCAGCCTCCTACTGGAGATTTTCAGCATCGTGTTGATGTTGTTGTTATGTCAGCTTCGTGCTAAAGATTTCCAGCCTAGTGTTGATGTTGATGATGCTCCAACCTTCGTGCTGTGATATTATTGTTGTTGATGTTGTATCAGCCTTGTGTTGTTATTGATGATGATGATGTATTAGTGTTATACTAATCCATGTTGATGCAGATGATGATGATGCCACTTCAACTTCTTGTTGAAGATAATGATGATGATGCCACTTCAGCGTCTTGCTAAAGATGATGATGATGATGTTATTTCAGCTTTCATGTTGAAGATGATGATGTTACTTTAGCCTCACGCTAAAGATGTTGATGATATTACTTTAGCCTCATGCTAAAGAAGACGATGATGTTACTTTAGCCTCACGCTAAAGATGATGATGATGTTACTTTAGCCTCGTGCTGATGAGAATGATGATGCTACTCTAGCTCGATGTTGTGAATGATGATGATGAGAAAAACTTTCGATGATTTATAGATATGTTAGTCAGTGTTCCAAATGTTGTTGATGTTGCAGCCCTCTCTCTCTCTTGATGATGTTGTATTGAGTGTGTTTGTAGAATACCATTCTTGTTAAGGGGGAGTGTTGAAATATTGTAACTGCAAAGAGTATTATATTTATTATTGAGTTATTATTCATTAGATCAATCCCCTTTTGTGGATTGATCATGTCGGGCATTGTAATTGACCAAATCCTCTTTTGTGGATTGGTCAAACTCTAAATATATTGTGCAAATTAAGAAGTCGACCCCCGGGCTAATTAAAGTGGTTTTAACCACTAAGAAGACAAGTCAGCCCTGGCCAGTGAAGAGACACATCTCCGGCACCTGCTAATTTGTATAAATAAAGGAAGACAACGCCTCATTTGTTCACTCACTCATTCGCTCATCTAGTGCACAAGTTTAGTAGCTGCAGTTGGGAGAAGAAGAAAGAGAGGCGCATTGCTCAGTGGAGAATATTCTCTAGTGTTTGATTTATTATCTTAGGACTATATTGGAAATCTATATTAAGAAAGTTTTTGATGGGTTTTCTCCCCCATGAGGGTTTCCGAGGATAAATGTTGTGTACCTTGTGATTGTGTTTCTTTCAATGATCCTTCTTATGCTATTATTATCTAGTAAATTGAAAAGAAACCTAATAATAGCTAAAAACTTAACATTTCTTATTAATCATATAGTCACTAGAAGAAAGCAGACATTATATTTAAATGGATATCATTAATTAGTATAATAATATTTCTTTATTCTACCTATTTCATTTTGTCCATTTTTATATGCTTTATACTATTTTGTAATAAACTTAGTATGATTTATTTTTTCCTTGAATTATATATGCTTTATATTATTTTGTAATAAACTTAGTATGATTTATTTTTTCCTTGAATTATAATGTATATTTTATGTAAGATCAACCACAGACGAGTAGAAGAACATTTTGGTTATTTCATAACAACGCAAAAGGAACACCCTTGCTTATTAAGAAAAAAATCAAATATCCGAATCCTAACATAGATATCAAATAATTTTTGACAAGAAATATTTCAGTTCATTTATCAGAAAGAGATAACTTAACTATTCAAAATGTTTAGACTAACTTGAAAATATCTGGCAGACACTTGGAATTCATACAAGAGAGCAAAATGCTAAGCATGCAAGGGGAACCACCAGATCAGGTAATGATAACGTTCGGTGCCTTTTAGCAAATCATATTGCAATTCCATGTATAATCACATCTTGAGAAAGGCATAAAGATAACGTTAACAGCAATATGGTAAATCTACAATATATGCCACAAAAATATTCCAGAATCTGAAAAAGATGTAGCAGATTGGCATGATAAAGTGGCAACTTCTGTCACAATACGTGACATCTTGAATGCCATTTAAACCTTTGAAAGAAATAACCCCAGATGTATGGACCAAGTAACAATCCAGTGCATCAAATTCCTGATGGCATTTGCTCATTATTAGCACACAAGTTTTGATGGCATTTGTTCATTCTTAGCACCCAAGTTTAAATGCCTACCTTATAATTGACATAGTCCCTCGGATACTTTGGGTATATACTGCTGAAACTCTTGGCACTCTACTCCAGTTTCACTTAAGGCTGAAATAAGTTTGGGAATAATTTTAAGCAGCATAAGCTTGAAACCAGCAGAACTGGTATTCTGATTCTCAGATGCTGTCCCGATATTTGATGGCAACATACAATCATCTGAAAGTGATCCAACTTGAGCCCCTTTCATATATGCATCACATGCACGAAGAATATAATGACCGTGTTTTTGAAAATGTTCTTTGACAAACATTTCAAAATGCTGCACATACGACAATCAGTGGATTTAAAATGTTTCCAGAAACAAGTTCAACAAAATAATTAGAAATGAAAATTTCGCCAGAATTCTACCTTTGGGGGCCTGCGTAGTATGTACAACATTGACTTGCATGATAGGAGAAACGAGTTTTCATTGTATGCTAGAGAGTTCTTTTCCCCTTCAGCTGAGCCAATCTGTTTGTCATATCCAGCTTCATTAAAGTAAGGCTTCGAATTTAGTACCAGTCCTTGAATGGAAACAAGGACTTGTAGAATGCTTGATGATGTTGGGTCCCAGACTTCAATTCCTCTGCCTGTCCATGTGTTTAAAAGACTCAGACAGACTTTTCCAGTCTCATACAGATTCGGATTCAACCGTAGCCCACCAGAATGGTAATATGCTAACTGCAAAGTTAAAAGCCAACATAAAGCCATAGGAGATTTCCATATTGAAGCTCAAAACAAAACTTAGATTTCAATTTCACTTTCAAATCAAACAGTTCTAATCAGGTGCTTACAGGTGGTACATCAGGATACTCAGATGGAAAATGAATATCAAAGAAGAAAAGCCCATCCTGATATGGAGTCCCAGCTGCTCCAACAATCACAGCCCTCAGCAAATCCATCCTGTCCTCATAGATTCTCACATAAATTGTATCTGTCCAATCAACGCAGAGTTTATATATGATATAATTACAACAACCTTTATTTTAACAACCAACACAATAAAGGGCCTGAAATACTGTCTGCGCATAATTTTATTTGGTTATATTTTTCTGTGACTACACATGAATACACGGTATCCTCGGGCACAGTTTGGTTACAAGAATAGAACTGTTGTTCTCATGCATATAGTTGTTGGGTTGTTATTTCCAACTGCATTAGAGATACTCCATCTAGTAAGAAATTATGATCAATTCAAGCAAATGTTCAAATGCATGGCACTGACTAACTTTTCACTTGTGGATAAAAAATGAAAATAAGATGAGATAATTTTATTAATGTCCAACAAATGACTACAAAAGTAGGTCAATGGGACTAAAGGGTACACCTAGTGTGAATACAGTGTGGGAGTGTGAAAGCAACTCCTACATCAATGCTGAAAGCAACAAAAGGCGAAAAAGAAGGAAGAATAACTAAGTGTCTTGATAAGCTATTCCCTAACAGTCTATCTGTAAATATCATGACTTCATCTAGAAAAACTAGTAGAGAAAGGTCTGCATGGCTTAGAAATTACCTGGTAAATTTTTTTCAAGGATGTTCCATTCTTGCTGAATTTTCTTCATCCATTTCCGCTCATTAATAGGCTGCAAGAAGATGTTAAAAAACTTCAGTCATACTCCACCATGAAAAACAACAATGCTTTTGGTGGAAAAACTCACAAAAAGGAATGAAAAAAGCATGTCCTTCAATGAAAGTACCTGGCCTGTTTCATTCAGATAGTTGTGACCCACAGAGTCCTTTACACTATCAAAATGTTTGAAGTGACCTGGGTCATGACAAGTAGAACTGAATAAGCTAGGCACCTGTTCCATATCAATTTTACCGGATATCAACTCAACTAAATCAGCCCCTCTAGATGATTCTATGCCACCTTGAAGATTAATATTGTGTTCACCATCCCTGCCATCCATACATTCTGACTCATTTTTCATTTCTTCATCCGCATCTTTTCTCGGCATCACAATTGTATCACCTGAAACATTTAATCCCTCCTGTGCACTTGTGTTAGGGTCAGATAGATGAGCCTGAGAATCAATTGCCATCTCTTCTTTCTGCATGTTCCCCCTTTCATTCCTATCAAGCATCTCTTCAAGATTATCTTTCTGAGAAGCAAATTCTTGAGAACTGAGATTTGATGTATCAGACATCCTTCTGGACCCACGAAACTGAAGGAAGCCACTAGCAATCCTAGCAACAAATCCAAAAGCAGCTTGAGGAATTGACAAACTACTTTCATTCTGCTGGCATAAGATTTTCTTTGGCTGGGTTGCATTCTTCAGATCTGCCGGGTCATGACCACTGTCTGCCCCAATCTGTAAATCAATATGTTCTTGGATTACATTTTTCTGGTCAGACAGATCATGATCACTATCTGGAGCAGTCTGTAAATCGGTATGCTCTCTAACCTGCTCCAACTGTTCATGCTGTTCATGGTAACAATTCAAATACAACATATTTTATTTACATCTTAGGAATCAATCTCCGCACACACATATAAACAAACCAATGTAATCCATTTCTTTAAAATGTAAATGCCACCTGCTCATCCATATCAAGTGCATCCACCACATCACAATCAACAGTTTCCCAGCTTGCAGCATCATCTTCACCATCTTCGTCAACATTACTCTGGATGGATGCATCATCTTCGTCTCTACCAACAACAAATATTGCTTGAGGTCCAACCTACATAATAAACAAAAATGTAACCTTTAGGCAATCATACTACCAAAGTAAATTCATACTGTTCATTCTGCCATAGCCAGATCATTCTGATCTACAAAAGCTACCAGACCATTCTGCCTACATAAAAGAACTGCAAGTAGGGAAAATATCCAAGTATGACAACTGTTTGGCCCAAGTAGTAGAGTTGGAGGAGGAACAAATAAGCAGATCTCCCCTCTATCCCTCTGTAGAGACCAAAAATCCTCGTCCCAAATCCTACAAACAGAAATTTGCCTGCTACCACATATGAATTGGTGGCAATGCAGTTAAGGGTGTCTTCGCTGTTATGAAAAACTTGCAAGTCCAAGTGGACACCTTAACAGAAGATATTTATTTTCAAAAACATTCAATGGAGAACACGCGATCCTTCCTAGGCTGCGTATGCATGATCAGAGATGTAAATGGTGTTAGAATATGTAATGCTCATTTTAGATATAAACATTTTTGGCTGAAAAAAGTAGGGCTAAGATGAGATAAGATAGACAACTTTGTGACAGGGCTTGTCTATTTTGAGGTGAGATAATTTTGGCTGGAGGTCTATATTTTGGGTTTTATTGAGAAACATTCTGATGGCTGGAAGTGGTCAAAAGTCAATTATTTTCCCAAATGTAGACAAACTTGACGGAAAACATTAGTTCCAAGAATATCTGTGTTCAGGGAACTGAGGGATATTGCTAATGAAAAATAAATTATACCCAGAGATGGTACAAAAGAATGAGAAACCAATGATAACCATGACAGAAAAGAGCTTGCAATTATTGGGAATTTGGGATGGCATGTCAGATGAAGTCATTCCATATATGCAACATATAGAGAGAATGCAAGATGCATGGAATAAATTGTTGTCCTTGTACAAGACTTCCAGCACAACCAAGTTTCATATTTGAGAAATCAGTTGTGGATTAAGGAGGGGTGAAGAATAAGTAGAGATCACCTCACCCAACTTAAAAATTTAAGAGATTAGTTGATTGCAGTCAAATCCACATATCGCATAAAATATAAAAGAAAAACCTAGAAACAGGATAATTTTTTCCAATTTAAGGACTTCGCTAGTCCACCAAAAACCCATAACATTCTTCACTGAGTTCACCTGCCTGTGCGCTTGTCTGGACCAGTCACCAAATATACTAGGAGTCAATCTGCCCTGCCAAACAGATCCAGCCTGCTGCTAGAGATTCGCATCCATCCTGGCAGCCTGAACAGTAAAATTTCAAACACTGAAAAACATAGTATAGTATACATTTTTCTTTTGGTGTTTTACTGCATTTTTTTACTGTGGGTTTTCCTGTAATGTGGGGCATTTTACTGTTTATGGGTTATGTTATCCCCGATATCTA
>ML777952.1:289630-310314 GCA_009831015.1 Picea engelmannii
TGCACCAACAAGAGTTGATCAGATAGAGCAAACCCTAACCAAGAGATAGTCCAAGCCAAACGTAATTGCTAGTTGCAGCAGCTGCACCGGCAGCTCTCCTCAAACCTGCGCACAAAACTGGGCACTGCAGTGCGCACAAGTGTTGCTCCACAATTCTGAGACTACCTGCCAAAAATGAAGACCGGCCTCCTGTATTTATAGTAATTCTGGCTAGCTGCCTGGGCCGACTTCTCATTTTGGGTATTTGTCTGTTCAGTATATTATTATTTCTTCTGGCTGACTTCTTCTCTTGGAGGCTAATAACCTAATACAAATTATCTTCTTGAGCCGACAAATCTGCTAGGGTTATTAGCCAACTCATTAGGGTTTCTTCTTGCTTCCCAGAGTATTTTATTCTCGTCAGGTTTACACATGGAGGTAAATACCTCCCACAGCTACCATAATATCAACAGTTGTATCATAACAAGTCACAATAATTACAAAGCATCCACAAATCATCCCTACCAAAGACAAGAACTAATAATGTGGAATAAAGAATTAATTGACTAGAGATAAATGAGCTCAATTCTACCTAGCTATTAGGTTTCGTTAAACGTGTTTGAGATATTTGAGTATATTTCAGCAGACTACTAGCCAATATTCAGACTTAGAAACAAAGCAGTGTGCAATTGTTCAGATAAAAAGTAGTACTTAAGCACACAATGCAAAATATGCCTATTGGGCTGTGGTCTAGTGGTAAGTGGGGGCACTAACCACCAAGACGACCCAGGTTCAAATCCTGGTGAGCATGGGTCACCTGTTTAAGCAAAGATGAGACCATGTTTATACAGTTGTTGTACCCTGCCATTCCTGTTGTACAAGAACAAATTTTCATACTCCCTCCATATAAACACTTTCCCTTTCAGTGGCCCATTAGAATTGACTGGCAAGAGATGAACTTAATTCTATCCACTATTAGGTTCTGTTCATGCTTATGTAAACACTGCTAGGGTGTTGGAACTATTTGATTATATTTCAGAGGATTACTAGCTATAAATGTAGCAGTGATCAATTTCTCAGATAAAACATAGTACTTAAGCACACAATGCAAAATACTTTCCTTTTCAAAATCCCACTACAATCAAGCAACAAAATAACATACCTTTGAGACCATTCCGTCTGCCCAAGCTACCTCGATGTCTCCATCCTTAAGACCTATAATATTCCCAATCCAGGATAGATTAGATTCATCAAGACTCTCGTCAAGCTCTGCCTTCTGTCTTTTCTTCAGAGCTTTCTGGTTTGTAGATAGATCTGTTGTCTCAACAACATTTTTGGGTTTTGTTTCATCCCTACATTCTATCTGTCCAACTAACTCATTGGCAATGTCATGCACTTCTGTTGCCTCAGATATGGGAGATAGACGTATAACGATGTCCCCAATAAAGTAGTTGTAATCTGGATGCTCAGCTAGCTCATAGACACTTACTACCTCCTCGACATCAAATTTCCGTGCATCTTCTGGACAATCCACAGGCTTCAGCCATGTCACTCTTGCTGTGCGCTCCTTTGAATCCACACTTTTTACAACTCCTATCCGTCCAGATTTAGAAGCCTCATCACCATCATCTGAACCCTTCTCCAATACATACTGTTCAGGAAAGAAGTCATGATCCCCAAGATTATCAATGGGAATCAAAGTTCTAGAATCTACACTGCATGTCCTTGTGCCATCTTGCCATATCACATCTACCTTAGTCCTTTTGTTGCCCACAAATAGTGCTCCATCAAGAACATCATCTTTTTTGTGGGCTCTTCTATCACGCTTGATAACACGTTTCCTAAATTTCTTTCGATGTATAACCCAGCTATCATACACTGTCTCTTTTAAACATGAGCTTGTTGTATTCTGGGAATCAGAAATAGGTAAGGGGTCAATGCCCCCAAGCATTTCTATGTCAATATCCAAACTTTCATGCATTGCCTGTTTGATTTCAGAGACAACAGTGCCACCAGCATCCCGTACAGGCAAGTTGTCACTGCCTGCAGGTGTTCCTGCATGCACGGTCTCTGTTTTTGAGACAACGGCATGAACAGAAACTGAGAAAGATGAGGTATCATTCTCTACAGAAGCCTCCATGTCATCTATGACAGGCAGAGTAACTTCTGACATCCTCCTTTCAGATGCAGGAAGTAGACACCAGTCGCCAAGCTGCCAATTAGCATATGAAAAACAAGACAATAGCTTTAGCCATTTAGGGTCCTGTTGCTCTGCAGGGATGGTAGTTGACTGGGAATTGTAACCAGGATTTGCTGCAGCAATCCAATAGACATAAACTGATCCCACTTCCACATTACTTACTGTACCTTCCATGCGATTTGCCTTCCATGCACCACACAACCATCGAGCATTCTTGAAAACTGCTGAAGAACTGCCCCGGACACGCTGCCCTGGAAAATAAGGATAATGCGTATTCTCAAGGAGATTCTTGGAGGTTGGAATAAGGCGATCAGGGTCAGCCTTCAATAGTTTACATTTTGATCCATCATCAAACATAACTGTCACATTATCAACCACTTCATCGACTCTGCCTAGCCAAGACCCATGAATTACATAATCACCCACTGCAAATGCCCTTATTCGTTGAAGACTTCTACTGGAAATATTTTTTATAGTAGTTGATGTGGGAGTTAACAAATCTACTGTAAGATCCACGTTAACCACTATGCCTGTCTGTCCTGATGGATCTGAAGCTGCTGCAACAATATCACCATGCAAGAACCCCCTGTCAAGCACCTCAATGTCACTGATTTTCTCAGTAGTCTCAGAAAGATTTGTCCAAACAATATGTGCACAATCCTCTGGAATAGACTCATCTTCATCCTGATCTTCACTGTCACTACTAGTACCATCTGAATCCGAATCACCTGCAACTTTCGTTACCATCCCAATTAAACCTTCATGTTCTGTACATTGGACTATGTCATCTCTGTAAAGGCTTACATCAGATTGCATTGTTCGAACTTCGTGGAAAAATCCTGCTGAATCACATATAGAATTTTCTTCCAAAAAGCCTGAAGATGTCAATGTACAGCTTTCTCCACTAACATCAGGAGTCTCCAAAGTGCAGTTCACACCTGAACCACTCCCTGAGGCTGCAACCACTGATGCATCACTACCAACTGAGCTATCTGTGGATTTGGATGCATGACTCTCTTCATCATGGTATATGTCCCCCATTCAAATGCTTGTGAACAAATAGCTCAAAGAGAAGGCAACGGTCAGGCCTCCAGTGCACAAACAATCTGTATTGGGTTATCTTTATGTATATATTCCGAGTACTAAATAAACATCCACCTTTGCTTATCAGATATCGAGAACCTTCAATTTTGTATTCCTCTGCCATTAAAACAAGTTTTAGCATATTTTTGCTAGGGCAAAGGACAAAAATAATGTGCACTAGTAATTTCCTAGGGCCTACCAATAACTGCTGTCAAAACTATGAACTACATAACAGTAAACAAAACGGATATCTTCATGGATGCTATGGTTCTTTTCTTAACAGGAAACTAAGATAATTCCATTAGCAAATATCAGATCACATGATGGACTGCGGATAAATCCTACACATACTTCAGACTCGTGGAATATATACAGCAGCTATCCCCATTCATAAGAAACTTTGACACCCATCAGAGATGCAGTGTAAGCACCTACAAAATCACATATGGACCAATCAAATTTGTTCTTGTCTTAGCAGGAAGCCAATATTATCCCCTGAGTGAATGTTGACTAATGTGATGGCCTAGCTATAGATCCTTAAGGTATCTGGGACTCTAATAATATATAGAGCAGCTGTCTTTGTCCATAAGGGAGCATTTAACACTATTACAGGATAATAGCCAATGTAGAAATTGAATTGAATATGTAACAATCGAATTTAACTCAGTATCGGGACTAAAAAAGGACTCAACCCTACTAAAATCTGAGGAACCCGAACACAGAAAGGGTTTCAAATTCCCAAACAGATTTGCCAAGCAATTTTTTAACATGAAATTGCCAAAGAGACCAGTTGTTGAAAAGAGCTGCAAAGTAATTTACTGCACAATTTTTGGGATCAAAACTGTCGAGGAATAGTTGGCAACAAGGGAAGCCTAAAGGAGAACTCGACACTTCTTACCTTCACCCCCTATAGGGCATGTTATCCACCAAATTGCACTAGCTGGATTTCCTAATGAGCCACCAAAGATTGAGCAGACAGATGCTCAGAAATCAGAGTTCAGAGTTCAGCAGGTCTTTCAAAAGACCACTTTTTTCCGCACTTCCATCCCTTCGGGGGCATTGTAATAAATGACCTCAGTATGAAATATTGTAAAAGACTATTGACCACCTAAGACCTAGGTACGAGCATGTACTCTAGAGTATTTCTTTTTACTTGTTAATTATTTTTTTCCTACCTTAGTGGGCGATTAATAATTTCTAAGTTTTTTCACTCAGACACTGACTCCAAAGCTAGAGTATGTGCTGGTGGTTAGGCCTTGGCATGGTATAACCAATGCCTAGTGTCTAAATGTATATGAGTTCATACTAGGTCATATTAATTGAGTCATATGGTAGTTGCGGCTAGGTTTGATAGGTTTTTTTTAATGTTCTAGAGAAATAATAAAATTCCCGCAAAAATAGAATTTTTTAATTGTAAGTCAATAAGTTGTAAAAATATGGCATCAAACATTATCAGATGCCATATTTATGGTCGTTTTCCAGTCCAGAATACCATGTAAACTCCTATTTCCTTTCTGTCGAAGCAAAAATGTGATATTGTCACTAAAAAATGAAATTTGCTTGAAAAATACGAAAAAGGGGTATTTTAATTAAATCCCTATTTTTTAGGGAAACTGGGGAACATGTTGGAAACATGTTTTTTCCTTGTCCCCAGTTGACTGAAAGCTTAGGCGAGTTTAGCAAAGGGTAAGGCAACTTCAACTAGAGTGAAGTAGGCGTGGAGGAGATCCCAATGAAGGGACTCGACCCCACTTGCATAGTTGGCGCATTTACAAAGGATGGCGCACATCCCAAAGCTACCACTCGCCCCCACACTTCCACTTACACGAGTTACACTCCCACTTACTCCCACTTACTCCCACTCGTCCTCACTTCACTCCCTCCACACCCTACTTCACTACCATTCACCTCCCATCCACTCCACACATCTCCCACCTCACTAATGCGCCACTCCCCTTAACCTATGCGCATCTCCTCTTAGACTTGCGCATTCTCTCATTGGAGTTGTCACCCTTTTTGCTATATAAACAAGGCTACCCCTATCCATTGTTGAGTTGGAGTCTTGGGAAGACGTATACCTACATTGTATCATTATTTTGCTTTTGAAGATTGAATAAAGACTTTGGAGTTCAAGAAGGTGTATTGTACAAATGTGTGGATGATCATTGTCATGTGCTCAAATCTATGAGGTGATGTTGTTGTAATTACTTGTTTTTCTATTGTTGATATTGGCCTTTGAAGGGGTGTTGTCACCCGGTAGGAAAAGATCTTTAGAACTAGTTTGTTGTATAGATCTTTTTGTCTTCTTATATATGCGGTTAAAGATTTGCATGCAAATTTTGCTTAATTACATGCTATCTAGATTTCATGTGTAGGGAGCTCCARAATTTAACAATCTTTTGGCAAGTTGTTTGAAGTATACAGGATCTCRYTGCTTGGAAAGGTGGCTGAGCTAGTTTGCATCTTTCGCAATTCCAAGATTCAAAGACATAGTCCCTCCTCAATCCACCGGAAGACTCCATTGCCCAAGTTCTATTTCTTCAAGTTGTCTCTTCCCCTCTCACTCAAATTTTGGTTTCTTCGTGTTTTTGTTTGCATGCAAGAATATAGTTGATCATATAAAGATAAATCTGTTCTAATTCCTTTGCATGCAGCTTTAAAAGATTAGATCTAAAGTTTATCTAAGGAACTTTATCTTTGACCTAGATCTAGTCTAAGTTTTTCCTTAGTTTAGCCTTTATTTCTTATCATATTTGGAGGCTAGTAATAGGCAACATTTTATGTACTTTCAAAGTTATAAATCTGCAATCTAAAGTGTTTTGTTTGCTGATTTTATATAGGCCTAAAAGACCCTAAGGAGGCTAGCTTTCTAGCTCTCACTCCTTAGTTACTTTCCCTTGTTTTAGCCTAGTTTAACTTAGTCAATTTTTGCAATTTATTTTGAGTTGACCAAAGACACTTCCCAAAGTGTTTTTGGCCATCTTTTGGGTTTAATAGCTTGCTGTTTTCACGCAGAAAATACAGGGACAAGAGAAGGCTCCGCCAAAATTTTGAAATTTAACCTCTTTCAGGACCCCCCGGTGCTCCCGAGAGCTTTGTAGTTCATTTTTATTACTTGAAAAAGCATTGTAAGCCTTGATCTTTCAATATAAAGATCAAGTGCCTCTAAAAAAGAAAGTAGTTTAGGATTGTAATAAAGTTTGCGAGCCACAAAGCTCGTCTCCCTTCGTTTCCCCTGCCGTTGGGGGGGAAACCAGTGTCCTTTTGCTTTTCTTGTTTTTTGGGGTTGTGTCTTGTTTCTTTTGCTTTCTTTAGCTTTACTTGCATAAAGAAGATAAAATAAACTCATCTCACTAAATCAAAGTCCTAAAATTAATTGCAATTTTTAGGTTTGCTTTCATAGGACACTAATGGCTAGTTTCATTTTTGCAAGATATTGGAATAAACCTGAGTTGTTTAAACCACATATGCAATCCTACTGCTATGCTCAAGTGGCTTTGGGGACCCAGAAATGGTTTGAACAACGCATGCTAGTATAATTAGGACAATCTCTAAGTTGTGTTATTCATCTAAGACCTCTACCATGGGTGGAGTGTGTTAAGTCAAGGGGAAACTCTCCTCATTGGACCTACGGCACACTCGGTCAGTAAGTCTATAAGATTGGCGAATAACGAACAAGGAGACCACATTTCACTTTGCACACAAAGAGTGGGGACCCCGACTTCAATCCCCACTTCACGGTCTCAAACCTTTTTTTTAATATTCCAAATCCCCTAACTAAAATACTCAAGATAAAATTAACACGACACATTCATCACATCACAATTTGCTTTTATCTGGCACTGGTCTATCTCTATTTTATTTCTTGTCAACTTATCTATTTGATTTAAAGTTATGTGGTGAATGGTTAATGCTTATGGTTTGTTTCACAGGCTGTATCCTTTGATTAAACTTATGTTGCTTCGATATTATCTTGTATTTCAAAATATAAACCCCTAGAATAGTTGTGCTTTTCAGTTTCAGTAGAGTAAAAGCCTTGGATTATTTTTCATAGGGACTACCCCCCTTGGCTTCGCTAGGAGTTGGCCTAGATGGAGGAGTTGAGGATCAGGTGACAGCACCTTGACTCGAAACTTGCCCCCAAGGACACACCAAGTGGATTGAAAATTTCTTCCACGTTACCCTAGGTGTGTATAAGGCGGCAACATTTTTGGCGCCATTTCCCGGGATAAATCTTTCTATTCCCGGAGTACAACTTTTTGTTTTGCTTTTTGTTTTTTTTGCTTTGTTTGATGCTTCTTATTTGATTAGAATAAACTTGATCATCTAGCGACTCCACTTCAAAATAATTTGACAAAGTATTCTGCAAATAGGAACTCACGGTTTGCTTAGCTTCATCCTTAAACCCGAAGGTGTTTTTGGAGGAAGTTAGCCAAGCTTTCTTCTCGTAGGATCCTTAATAATTTTTGGGTCCCAGTCCATCCCTGTTAGACCTTTCTTTTTTAATAAGTCTAGCTTAGAAATGGATGATCTTTATAGACCTATTGATTTCTCTACAATAAGTGGTTATCCACATATAATTCCAGAAAATGCTTTACAAAATTTGCCTTGTTTTCAAAGTAATAATATTGTTGATGCTAGACGTCATGTTAAGAAAGTTTCACATTGCTTCAATAAATGGTGTTGTGATTCCTTATATGAAGATATAAAAATGAAGTTGTTTATCTTGTCCTTTGATGATGATGATCTTGATTGGTTCACGGAGCTCAAAGATAACCAAGTCAAAACTTGCAACGAATTGATTGATACTTTCGTGGAAAAGTGGAAGGAAAAGGAACCTTCGATTATAAAGACAGTCAATTCAGATGTTTCACCAGATTCCAGTAAGGAAGAAGTCATTCAAGCCATAGAACTTATCTATACAAATCAGTTGAAGGCCATGGAATCTCTCCTTGCAGACGCAGAAGCTTGTGTTGAGTATTCAGACCCTATAGAGCCAGAGCTTCACAGTGAACAAGAAAAGAAATTTCATCTGGAAATTTCAGAAAAGCCTATAGATGAGTCAGTAATCGATCGGAAGGAAATAAAGAAAATTGAGTTTGAAGTTATTAAAAATCCGGATAATTCAACTCCCCACCCTCCTCCCGAAGAGTCCATCTCCTCAGAGAAAATATTCAACAATTGTGATGAGCTTGAAACAATCAGTGAAGCAGATTCTTTGATAGTTCCAGTTCCAGTTCCAATCTCTCAACCATCAAATGACTTAATGACAGATAATGGGAAATTGGAAGATAGCTTCAGTTTATCAACTCTAGATCATTATGAGCATTGGTTAGCCTTCCACCATGACAGTCCAATGCAGAGCTTCATTAAAGATTTACAAGGCTTACCAAACTTCAAAGTTTGGTTGAATAAAGAAAAACACATGTTTCTTAGGCAGTCTATTCCCAGGAAAAACTCCAAGTTAATAAAGCTTGGAAAAGGATCTTCGACAAGTCATCCCGGGCAGGGATTATTCAGACATCTGAGGTCTTGTTTCGTCCATGACATGGCTAATTCATGTAGTTTCTACTTCAGCCAGTCAGACAATGGAAAGGTTAAAGCTACCAGTGAGCAGAGAACTTTTCAAATTGCTTCTCAATGATGACATCCGATGCCCATGGGGGCATCCCTTGTAACATATCTCTCTAATATTTTCTCTTTATATTTTATTTTTAGCATTTTTTCATTTTCTTCTATTAATAGTGTAACTTGTATCTAAAATTGTTGGTTTTCATATATATGTGTTGCTTATGTTGTTTTTGGCGAGACATTTGTGATGTAGGTCATGGATTCTGGATTCTCGCATGCTCTTCTTTTCTATAAAAAGATCAAGCACACTTCCCCATATGGAGCCTATGTTATCCACCAAGTTGCACTAGCTGGATTTCCTGATGAGCCGCCAAAGACTGAGCAGACAGATGCTCAGAAGTCAAAGTTCAGAGTTCAGCAGGTCTTTAAAAAGACCACCTTTTTTCGCACTTCCATCCCTTCAAGGGCATTATAATAAATGACCTGAGTATGAAATATTGTAAAAGGTTATTGGCCACCTAAGACCTAGGTACAAGCATGTACTCTAGAGTGTTTTTTTTTACTTGTTAATTATTTTTTGCCTGCCTTAGTGAGCGATTAATAATTTCTAAGTTTTTTCACTCAAAGACTGACTCCAAAGCTGGAGCATGTGTCGATGGTTAGGCCTTGGCATGGTATAACCAATGCCTAGTGTATAAATGTATATGAGTTCATACTAGGTCATATTAATTAATTATATGGAAGTTGTGGCTAGGTTTGATAGGTTTTTTTTAATGTTCTAGAGAAATAATAAAATTCCCTCAAAAATTTAATTTTTTAATTGTAAGTCAATAAGTTGTAAAAATATGGCATCAAACATTATCAGATGTCATATTTATGGTCGTTTTCCAGTCCATAGTCCCATGTAAACCCCTATTTCCCTTCTATCAAGGCAAAAAAGTGATTATTATCACTAAAAAATGAAATTTGCTCGAAAAATACGAAAATGGGGTAATTTAATTAAATCCCTATTTTTTAGGGAAACTGGGAAACATGTTGGAAACATGTTTTTTCCTTGTCCCCAGTTGACTAAAATCTTAGGCGAGTTTAGCAAAGGGTAAGGCGACTTCAACTAGAGTGATGTAGGCGTGGAGGAGATCCCAATGAAGGGACTCGACCCCACTTGCACAATTGACGCATTTACAAGGGATGGCGCACATCCCAAAGCTACCACTCGCCATCACACTTCCACTTACACGAGTTACACTCCCACTTACTCCCACTCGTCCTCACTTCACTCCCTCTACACCCTACTTCACTACCCTTCACCTCCCATCCACTCCACACATCTTCCACCTCACTAGTGCGCCACTCCCCTTAAACTATGTGCATCTCCTCTTAGACTTGTGCATTCTCTCATTGGAGTTGTCACCCTTTTTGCTATATAAACAAGGCTACCCCTCTCCATTGTTGAGTTGGAGTCTTGGGAAGACGTATACCTACATTGTATCATTATTTTGCTTTTAAAGATTGAATAAAGACTTTGGAGTTCAAGAAGGTGTATTGTACAAGTGTGTGGATGATCATTGTCAGGTGCTCAAATCTATGCGGTGATGTTGTTGTAATTACTTGCTTTTCTATTGTTGATATTGGCCTTTGAAGGGGTGTTGTCACCCGGTAGGAAAAGATCTTTAGAACTAGTTTGTTCTATAGATATTTTTGTCTTCTTATATATGCGGTTAAAGATTTGCATGCAAATTTTGCTTAATTACATGCTATCTAGATTTCATGTATAGGGAGCTCCAGAATTTAGCAATCTTTTGGCAAGTTGTTTGAAGCATACAAGACCTCATTGCTTGGAAAGGTGGTTGAGCTAGTTTGCATCTTTCGCAATTCCAAGATTCAAAGACATAGTCCCTCCTCAATCCACCGGAAGACTCCATTGCCCAAGTTCTATTTATTCAAGTTGTCTCTTCCCCTCTCACTCAAATTCTATTTTAAAAAATTGGTTTCTTTGTGTTTTTGTTTGCATGCAAGAACTTAGTTGATCATATAAAGATAAATCTGTTCTAATTCATTTGCATGCAGCTTTAAAAGATTAGATCTAAAGTTTATCTAAGGAACTTTATCTTTGACCTAGATCTAGTCTAAGTTTTGCCTTAGTTTAGCCTTTATTTCTTAGCATATTTGGAGGCTAGTAATAGGCAACATTTTATTTGCTTTCAAAGTTATAAATCTGCAATTTAAAGTGTTTTGTTTGCTGATTTTATATCAGCCTAAAAGACCCTAAGGAGGCTAGCTTTCTAGCTCTCGCTCCTTAGTTACTTTCCCTTGTTTTAGCCTAGTTTAACTTAGTCAATTTTTGCAATTTATTTTGAGTTGACCAAAGACACTTCCCAAAGTGTTTTTGGCCATCTTTTGGGTTTAATAGCTTGCTGTTTTCACACAGAAAATATAGGTACAAGAGGAGGCTCCGCCAAAATTTTGAAGTTTAACCTCTTTCAGGACCCCCCGGTGCTCCCGAGAGCTTTGTAGTTCATTTTTATTACTTGAAAAAGCATTGTAAGCCTTGATCTCTCAATATAAAGATCAAGTGCCTCTAAAAACGAAAGTAGTTTAGGATTGTAATAAAGTTTGCGAGCCACAAAGCTCGTCTCCCTTCGTTTCCCCTGCCCCTGGGGGGGAAACCGGTGTCCTTTTGTTTTTGTTGTTTTTTGGGGTTGTGTCTCGTTTCTTTTGCTTTCTTTAGCTTTACTTGCATAAAGAAGATAAAATAAACTCATCTCACTAAATCAAAGTCCTAAAATTAATTGCAAGTTTTAGGTTTGCTTTCATAGGACACTAATGGCTAGTTTCATTTTTGCAAGATATTGGAATAAACCTGAGTTGTTTAAACCACGTATGCAATCCTACCGCTACACTCAAGTGGCTTTGGGGACCCAGAAATGGTTTGAACAACGCATGCTAGTATAATTAGGACAATCTCTAAGTTGTGTTATTCATCTAATACCTCTACCCTGGGTGGAGTGTGTTAAGTCAAGGGGAAACTCTCCTCGTTGGACCTACGGCACACCCGGTCGGTAAGTCTGTAAGATTGGCGAATAAAGAACAAGGAGGCCACATTTCACTTTGCACACAAAGAGTGGGGACCCCGACTTCAATCCCCACTTCACGGTCTCAAACCTTTTTTTAATATTCCAAATCCCCTAACTAAAATACTCAAGATAAAATTAACGCGGCACATTCATCACATCACAATTTTCTTTTATATGGCACTGGTCTATCTCTATTTTATTTCCTATCAGCTTATCTATTTGATTTAAAGTTATGTGGTGAATGGTTAATGCTTATGGTTTGTTTCACAGGCTGTATCCTTTGATTAAACTTATGTTGCTTCGATATTATCTTGTGTTTCAAAATATAAACTCCTAGAATAGTTGTGCTTTTCAGTTTCAGTAGAGTAAAAGCCTTAGATTATTTTTCATAGGGACTACCCCCCTTGGCTTCGCTAGGAGTTGGCCTAGATGGAGGAGTTGAGGATCAGGTGACAACACCTTGACTCGAAACTTGCCCCCAAGGACACACCAATTGGATTGAATATTTCTTCCATGTTACCCTAGGTGTGTATAAGGCGGCAACAGGGCACAAGTTACGACTACATCAAAAAGACAATTAGAAAAGTGCACCACAGCCATACACTCGGACAATAGCTTTTGATTTGATGTTCTGCATGAATCCCACTATAGTGAATATCACATAATAGTCCTCTGACTCTCAATTCAATAAACATCCTTCAAAAAAGCTTGCAAGATTTTAACTAAAACTCTATTCAATAAGCATACTTCAACCAGCTCAAATATGACTATGTTTATCAGCCGAATGTTGGACATAACAACAATCAATCAGCAGTTACAACTTGGCTATGGTTTCCCAAGCGATTGGCGCTTCACCTCCATGTAAACGCCTATGAAATGTTTGCTTAAATGTTGAAGCCCTTGATGTGGTTCGATGAGATTTGTAAACCCATTTCTCCTTTTGGCTAAGAAATAGAGGAATACCTTTGCCCCCATCTCTCTGTTGTTGTGTGTGCATGATATGATTATTATTCTCTAGTTGATTAACTTTTGTGTTGCAGGCCGCTCGATCCCAACAAGTGGTATGAGAGCTGAGGTCAATGGTGGTCTGTGAGAGTGGAGGGAAGGTCTGGGCGCGGCAAAGGGAGAATGGTGTCTCAAGGGTGGCTCGGACATGAGAGAAAGGGATGTGGGTCTTTCTTCATCCGGTACATTGGAGAACCGAAGACCGAGAGGAGGATGAGACCTTCAGCCCTATGATCGATGAGAAGGGATCAAATCAGACGTTGTTTTAAATTTCTGATTATGGAGATGTTTGGATCTATAATAGGAAGAGCATGCAAACCTGTGGAGGACTCGTGCAGGAACTTGTGGAGCTGCAGCAACAGCAGGTGCAGCAGCTTGTGGAGCTAGAGCAGGGGCAGGCGAAGCAGCGTCAGGAGCATCAACGGCAGTCGCTTGGGCCTCGAACGCAAGAGGTTGTTGCAATGTTCGAGAGGTCGGATTGCAGTTTCTAAGGAATCTAGGGCTTCTGCTTCATGGGATTCGGCGGACGACCGTGAAGGTTTGTTGGAGGCGATTGTGTGGGAGGAAACCCTACTCGGTAGTGAAGCATATATTTACAAAAGTTTTATTAAAAAAAAGGATCTGCTCGTTTTTGTTTCTGGAGAAATAAATATTTTAAATATTTTGAAGTTTGAGAGGGTGGGGTAAATTTTTTTGGGGGGGATACATATATTCTAAAATAATTTTTGAAGTTCAAGAGGGTGGGGTGATTCTTCATTAATATATACCCGGGAGTTGTGCAATGGTTCATTAGTCAAACTTGTGTTGAAAGTTTTGGTGTTTATTCTAATGGCGAAAGTCTTGAATGCTGAGGTGGAGTTATTACATGTAAATGTGCATACGATTGTAAGACCTGGTTAGGCATGTGTACCCCGGTTTTGAAATGTCACCGGTAAAGTCTAGACGACCTAGGTGATAGGTGGGAGCATGTGGTATTTCTAAATACCCTGTCTTTGAGGGAAGTTTGGCCAGTTTTTTATCATGGAAGGAAGTTAGGTCAACAGTCGTGGTTTTCGAGCACATGTTTCTGGTAGCTCGCAGTTTTAGAGCCCATGTATTGCATGTAATGAAGCATTGAAGACTCACCTGGAGGTGAGAGGTGAAGACTCACTTGGTTGGCTTGGCTAGATTCGGTCAAGGAAGTGCATCCTTGTTGGTTATGGTGATGGAGTTAAGGGATGCAAATTGTGGGATCCTATTACCCACAAATCATCATTAGCAGAGATGTGTACATGAAACAATCAAGATTTGTTCAGGATCGCAAAGGGAGATTTGTTTGCAAACTCAAGAAGTCATTGTATGGTTTGAAGCTCGAGCAAGCAATGGTACAAGATGTTTGACTCCTTCATGGTGAGACAAATTTTACAAGGAGTATAACCATTGTGTTTATGGTATATTCATTATCTTGGTGATATATGTTATGCTTGTAGTTAGTACAAGCATGGTTGAGATCGGCTCAATTGGCTAGGACGTTTGATATGAAGGATCTAGGAGTAGCTAAAACAAATCTTGGGCATGGAAATACACAGAGACAAGAAAGATGGTAAGCTTTGGTTATCACAATAGAAGTATGTGGAGAAGATACTCGGGAAATTCAATATGAATAATGTGAAACCACTAAATATCCCTTTGGATGTCCATTGTAAGCTTTCTTCGGGTTTATGTCCCAAGTAATGAAGAAGAAAAGGGTAATATATCGCATGTATCCTATGCTAGTAGGAAGGCTCATTTGTGCAAAGGGAATGTTCAAATATTTCATATCCAGTTGGTGTTGCCAGTGGACACATGGCAAAAAAAGGTAAAGAGCATAGAAATGGGTGCTTCGGTATCTAAGAAGCACGAGCGTCGAGTATCACTTACAGTGGTTGCATCGATTTAGTTTGTGGTTATGTTGATACAATTGAGGTGGAGTTATCCATACTGGAGCAAATTGTGCAGACATGTTCACGCAACAAGTGTTTTTAAAGAAGCTGTGCTGGTGCTTGGCTTCTCTTGGCTTGCAGGAGGGTGATGTTTCATTCGTTGGGCAAGGTATCAGGAAATTGTTATCAAGGTGGAGATCGTTGGACATGACAACAATCAATCAGCAGTTACTACTCGGCTATGGTTTCCCAAGCGATTGGTGCTGCATATCCCTGTAAACGCTTGTGAAATGTTTGCTTAAATGTTGAAGCCCTTGAGGTGCTTTGATGAGATTTGTAAACCCATTTCTCCTTTTGGCTGAGTAATAGAGGAATACCATTGCCCCCATCTCTCTGTTGTTCCAGTGCGTGATGTGATTATTATTCTCTGGTTGATTAAATTCTGTGTTGCAGGCCGCCCGATCCCAACACCGAAATCCACGTGATGCAAATAATATTATCCCAGAAAATAAGAGGCAAACACGATGCAAGACAAAGTGAGGCCTGGGATTCCTTTAACGAGAGAATAACAAGATTGATAGTTGAATGAAATTGATTAACAGATAAACTTAAGCAAATAAAATCCAACAAATAGGCAAGCATTCCTCAGAGTTTTAAAAAGGAGCTTCGGTACCTGTGAATGGCAAACAAAGCAGACGAATTCAAATTCAAAACCCGCGTGCAAAACTCATTTAAAATGAAGTCCAACTCATGCGGTTGACAAAATAGACGATAAATAAAATAAATCCATGGCCGAAATCAGAAAACAATGTCACATCTTAAACTTCAATGCGAATCCAATGCCAATTCATCCATTGTTTCAAAGCACTTGGTTAACAGAAGTTAGATGAAACTTACCTGTAAATTCGGCGGCCGAGTTAAGTCCGATTAGGGCCAAATGTACAGCACAATTTTCTGCCAAAATCCGATTAGGAAGAACAAAATGAATAAATGGTTACAACTCTGATGTTCAAAGCTTCTCCCTCCTGTAAATGCGACTTGACTTTCTTTGTTGTACTAGCATTCCATCCTCCTCCAGTTGCAACGAATATATATATATATCAACGTTTTCTTAGATTTGAGGGATGGGACAACAGATACGATGGTTAACGTTCGTCCTAAACTTAAAGAGGACTGGGTAGTTTCATGTTTTTAGGGGTAAGGGAAAAGAACGCTCTCCTTTTTTCCATACAAATTATTTTATTTTTAACATTTTTTTTTCCATACAAATTATTTTATTTTTAACATTATTTTTATGTGTTTGGTTCAAATCTTTTTTGCGTTCTCTAATTTGAGTAAACAAACTTCAACATTTTATATTATATTTTTAGTTATTATTTATGTTTTTTTTATTATATGGAAGGACCTTTATAACTCAATAAGAAGAAGAGGTGGTTAGTCACCTTGATACCAAAAAAATTAAATAAGAATAAATAATAATAACAAATTATATATCAAGAAGGTTTGATAAAAAGTGTGACCAAAAATTAAAATTAGACTTGGTTCATAAAGGTATGGCCAAACACTGGGATGAAACATGGTTTTGATATCAAATGAAATGAGCAAAGTTCATTTACTAAATATCCAATATAAATAGAGCAATTGCTTGATCAAGATTTGAGAGTGCACGCACCTGCAAACCCTATTTTGCAAAGCTTTGGAGATCAATTGCAATGGAATCCTCTCTTTGAGGGGGTTCATCCCCCCCTCCAAACCCAAAGATGGATTTTTAAAGGATAATTGTCTCATTGGGAAAATTAGCAAAGGTTCAACGCTCCAGTTTCGTCGAAAAATTGGATGAAGTTCCAAAAATCCCTCTTCCCACCTCGTCTTTGTGTAGCATGGCTATAGCTATGGCATCTCAAGATTTAATAGGATAGTTTACAGGGATATGGTCATCCCCAAGAGTGGTAGCAATATGGATTCAGAAAAATTTGAAGGCTTTAATCATGCGCAATCTAACCCATTTTTTGTGGAAGAGGATTTTATGCCTTCTTGTTTAAAAGCAAGGAGGATAGAGACTTTATTTTCAGAAGTGGGTTGTACTTTTTTGGAACCAGAGGTATGTATTTGAACCATTAGACACCTAGCTTCAATACGGAGCAAGATATACCTACAGTCATTCTAGTTAGGGTTTGTTTACCTTACTTACCTTTACATTGTTGGAACAAAGATACCATGAGAAGCATAGGGAATTCCTTAGGTCGATATATAGACATATCTTAACTAAAAGATCATATATTTTCCTGTGCCAAAATATGTGTAGAGGTCGATCTAGAAAAGGGACTTATGGAGGCAGTCCTTCTCACATTGGACAACTAGAGCCATTTGCAAACACTAAATTACAAGTAACTACCATTTAAATGCAAAATGTGCCATGAATATGGCCATTTTGCGAAGGATTGCAAATCCAATTAGCAAGTTCAACGCCCTAAGCAAGAAAAGGAAGACAAATGGAAAACTACAAAAAGAAAGAAGGCTACAAAGCAATCTATGCAACATGAGATACTTGAAGGGAACAAATCAGTCTTTGGACCATTATCTTCAAGCTTCCATTCATAGCAAGCCCATGGATCATATCCAAAAACTACTTTTCAAGCCATGGGAGAAGGATTAGGAGGAATGTCAAATAGATTTGAAGTTTTGGCACAAATTAAGCAAAGGACATACTTAGAGGTGGTAGCAGCTACACAAAACGAACCCCCGCTCCCCCCCCCCATTCACCTAGTCAAACCTAGTATTGGAAGAATTAAGATTGTTTAGCTTCCCATTTTATAAGAAATAGGGATTTTTTTTCCAATGAGGAAGGAGAAATCTAGGAGTACCCATAAGAGATTGAAGCACAACAAGAGCAAGTTCAACATTCCACGGGTATGTAAACAAGAAAGAGGGATTAGCAATGGGCAAAAGTAGAGGCTATGGAAGAATCAAGTCTCGAAGACAAGTAGATTAAAAAAATAGGATGAAAGCCCTCCAAATAACGGAGGGGAGAAATAGAAAATAAGGAAAGAGAATTGGGAACACAACCACCAATTGAGAAATATTTTGGATTAGGGCTTAGAGTCTCAAAGAATATTGGGGCATCGCACCCACATCATGTAGGGGCCCCTAAAATCACAAGTTAATAATGCAAATAGTATCATGGAACTATGGAGGTATGCGTAGTAGGACAAAAACATATTCACTTAGAGATCTCATTAAACAATAAAACCCCTCTTTCGTCCTCATCTAGGAGACAAAATTATAGGAGAATGAAGAAGCTCACACTTGCAAAACACAATGGAAAATGAGTGAAGCAATAGCAACCAGCTCTCAAGGGGCATCTGGAGGCATTTGTACAATCTAGAACATGTCAGTGTTTCAGATAGATTTCAATTTTAAAACACAACATTGGATCCTCTTACACATCAGTGAACATGGCAGAAAATTAACATCATAAATGTTTATATGTCAATGATATATAAGGAAAAAGAGGAGTGTTGGGAGTCACTAATAAAACTCAAGGATTCATAATATTACCAAAACAATGTGGTTGCAGGAGCTTTTAATATTACTTTGAATCAAAAAGCAAAAAAAAAATGAAGTGTAGTGAGGTATCCCTTTGGGGAAAAGATGGAGGACATGGAGGACCTCATTTATGCTTGGGATATCATTGATATTAAACCAATCAAAGGCATTTTCACTTGGTCAAACAAAAGAATAGGATTGGCCCATATAGTTGCTTGATTAGATCATTTTCTCATTCAAAGCAATCTCCTTCTCTCTAACCACTCCATAACCTCAAAGATCATCCCTTGGGTAGCTTCAAATCATCGACTCATAGTTCTTGTTATCCCCGGTCTCTAGGGATAACTAGGAGATCATGTCTCGAGGCCCACAGGTCCTAGACATGGAGTACCGAGAGCAGGATTGACCTGAGCATGGCCCCGGAGGGCCCATCCTTCTTCTTCATCGCCAGATTTGTCCTGTCAGCAGCAACAGCATTCATCACCATCGCTTGGACTTGCATCAAAGAAGACTTTTGCTCCATGAGGTAATTGGTCCAGGTATCATGGTATGTGTCATGTTTGATCATTATAACTTTCAGATATATGCATCAAGTTCCTTACATTTCTGACAAATGCTTGGATCTTACACTAACCCACTTGACCATTGTTGGGGGGATTAACGGGGTGCCCTAGCAAGCTTGTACCCATAGGTTTTGGTTAGCCACCAGGGGGGATTTGAAGAACCATCGTCCGCTCCCACCATACTATCATTTTACATCTTATCTCCCATACATCCATCCCATTCCCCCAGTCCGGGCATTAGGATGACCTATTTGAGGGGTTACACTTAGTCCTGTGGGAAGAAGGGGCTAAAGGCCCAGGAAGTAAAAGCAGCTGGTAAAAGATAAAATCCATAGGAAATAAAACCTAGAGATGCCTCGCCCAGGGATCCCCGAGAAGGCAATAAAAGGCCTCTCGATAAGAAACAAAGGGGACCCAAACAAAAATAATAAAACAAGGCCTAAACAAGAGGAGGGGAGGTCTCATCACGAGCCAGCCCATTATGTTCATAGGTATCTAGCAGTATGACGTTGCCATTATCTGGTCACCACGCCAGGGCAATGACCCTTGGTT
This sequence comes from Picea engelmannii, assembly GCA_009831015.1. Lineage (NCBI taxonomy): Eukaryota > Viridiplantae > Streptophyta > Pinopsida > Pinales > Pinaceae > Picea > Picea engelmannii. The sequence goes on from ML777952.1 coordinate 309,105, forward strand.
GCATGGCCAAGGGAAAGGGGGTCTCATCATGAGCCAGCCTTATCTTTTCTGCGAAAATACCAGTGGGTAACACTGTCAGCTCTGGTCACCATGCCAAGGCAGTGTCCTCTGGTCAGATCTTGAAGCAAAAAGAAAGAAAAAAGTAATGAATAAAGAAACAATAAAGGCAAATAAAAGGGCTTGGAAAGAACTGCATCTATGACAAGTACAGCTCGCCTCCTACAAAGGCACCCATGCACAATACCTACCCCTGGTCTTCACTATGACTGGACGTCCTTAGACCATATCACTTCATGTTACATGGCTTGAATAATCTTCTTTGGAAACTTTCTTTCTCTTATGGACATTGGCCCAATAGGGCACTTTGTCTTTTCTTCAGCTTTGTATAGTAGGTCAGTGTAATGTCTTTGAGCTATTAGATGATATGCTAGGGGTTTTATGCATGTATTTGATAAATTTAATGATGAAATATGATTGACATTGCTATGATCCTGAGGACTAATGAGCTCATGGAGGGCGAAGTTTTTGATGTGCAGGACCATGCCCGACAGACAGGTACCAGTGGACCGGTGCACATGGGGATATGATTAGCTCGGATCTCCATGGGGTTGAAGAGCCCATCAGATGGTTGTTGGGATGGCAGAGACAGGACAATGTTATGATGAGCCTTTGCACATGAAGAAAGAAGGACGTTCCACCCAAGACACTTTGGCTGAGCCTGGCCTAGGGGGGATCACTCACTTCAGATGGAACGTTTTCCTCTTGATGGAAAGGACGTCACCTAGGAGATCAAGATGTTACCTTGAGCGTGTGGCAGTGTGATGAGGTTACTGGCACGTGTGGCAGCTTGGAGGAGCCCTAAAAAGGATAACGTCTGACTTCTGGATGTTGGATATGCCCAAAAAGGGCCAACGTCTCTCTCGGAAGGGCTTGATGTCCCATCTTTTGCTCATTTTATGTCATTTACTTAACAGTTAATGTAAAAACAGTGTAAATTTTGTAGTCAGCCTTGTCGGTTGTTTTAATGACCTATTATGTAAATTAAAGGTCATGGATTGATATATATTGAGGATGTTTTTCCCTCATTTGAAGATAACACAACTCACTCTTTTGTGAGATCTCAAAACTTGCGCCCTAGTTTGGATATTTTTGGTGTTTTAAGTGAGGCGCTACTCTTGGAGGAGGATTTCTCTTGGCATTTATGGCATTT
>ML777952.1:310364-324423 GCA_009831015.1 Picea engelmannii
CAAGCTTTTGACTAATAATAAGCAATTGAATGATGACGTCAAGCATTTATTGGGCAAGTTATTGATTGGATATACTATAGGCTTGGTCATTTTGGTAGATATTGATGAATTGTTGATCTTTCATAGGCTAATTGGCAAAACGTCGACTTCATCTTATCTATTACATTGCTTATTGAATGAAATCAGATAGTTAAGAAGTACTAACCCCTTGAGTTATAGCCTGCAAATATACATATTGTGTTGTTATTATCTTGTTCTGGGCAGGTGTTTTCAACAGGGCCGACACTTCTTTTATTGGCTGATTAGTCGGACTGTCTGATACTGGTGGTAACCTGCGAGGAGGGAAATCTTAAACACTTAACCTTGTATCCATTGCCTCTTCAAACCCCAGGTTATCGGGAACGTCTCCCTTGGGCTAACCTCCCTAAACAGAAAGAACCTCCCCATCGAGGTGACATTGGGTGGGGAAGGTTCCTGTTACGCCAGTTTGTCCTCTATCCTATAACCTGTGACCTAAAATACAAACTGCGCGATAACAGTTCTCTAGATAGAATAAATGTCAAACTACGGACCATTTCCATTGATGTTTAACCCACTTTGGCTACAAAATCCTAAGGCAATGGATTTTATCTCCTATGAATGGAATAAACGGGTAATGGGCTCCCCTATCTACATATGGGAGCATAAGTTCAAGACTATCAAATTGGCATTGAAGAAATGGGACAAAACAAGTATCAACCTCCAAACAAAGAGAAAGAAAATCTGAAGAAACAAATGAATTGAATATAGGAATAAATGGAAAAAGAGCACATATCAAAGGAACTCATATTGAATGAAGAAAAAAATTCAGAAATACTAGCAAACTCTTGGGCATAAGGAAGAGACGTGGAGATTGAAATCGCGCAACTTATGGTTAGGATCAGGGAATAGAAACACATCTTACTTTCACAAGCAAATAAAGGCAATACTTCAAAGAAATAATGTTAAGGAAATTAGGAAGGACAATAACATAGTCTTGAATAGTTTTCAAGAGATAAAGAAAGCGGCTAAAGAGCATTTTGAGGGGCTATACTTAGAAACTTAAGGAGCAGATCATGATATAATAGCTAAAATATTTGAAAAAATCCCCTCTCTAATATCTATGGAGGAGAATGTTGAGTTAACAAAATAGATCACAGAAGAAGAGATCATTAATGCAATATGGGGATTGGAACCGAACAAGGCTCCCAGACTATATGACTTCACAGTCCACTTCTACCGGGCTTGCTAGAATCTCACTAAAATTGACCTTAAAAGAATGTTGCAATACGTTTAGAAGATAGAGAAGATGGGAGGCAATACAAATTCTACTTTTTTGGCCCTCATCCCAAAAGAATCTAACCCTTCGTCTCTCTCCAAATTTCAGCCTATCTCTCTTTGCAATGCTTCATACAAAATTTTGTCAAAAATCATAGCAAATAGGTTGAAAAATATTATCCACAAAATAATCTCAGAAAACCAAGGGGGATTCATGGAAGGAAGACAAATTGTGGACAATATGATTCTAGCTCAAGAAGCAATACACACTAGCTAAGACAACAACGATAAAGGTACGATCATAAAAGTAAACATGGAAAATGCATTTGATACAATTAGGCTTTCATTTCTTTTTGATATAGTTCATAAGTTTGGTTTCAATTCACATTTTATACAATGTGTGTCATCTTGCATTATCACATCTTGGATAACTCCTCTAGTCAATAGAAGACTAGTAAGTTTTTTCAAAGGGAATAGAGGACTTGGGTAGGGTTGTCCTCTTTCTCCTTTGTTATACATCATAATGGTTGAGTTGCTTGGCTGAAAATTGGAAGTTGAAAGAAGATCTAGAAATTTTCCTAGGATCAATATTGTTAGATACGAAAAAAGTACAAATCATTCACAATCTATGGATGATACCCTTATTTTAGGAGGAGCATCCACCATAATGGCAAGAAGATTCAAGAGAATTTTGGATATGTTCTTCGACTCTTATTGAGATCATTTCCTGTTTCTAGGTTTTCCTTCCCTGTTCTATCTTCCCAACTTTTTTTTCCATTTTTTTTCCCTCTTCTACACCTCACTTTTTTTTCCCTCTTTCTTTTATCCTTTCTTCTCCCCCTTTCTAGTTACCATACTTAGTCATATTTCAGTGATCGACAGGTTCACGGGTTCGCGGATTGGTAGACCTTCATCTCCATCCACTTTCCCATTTCATAAGTCTGCTGCTACACTTAGCCATTTTTTCAATTTCGCGGGTTCAAGCCCTCATCCTCCAAATTTAGTGATCTTCACTTTGCACCCCAAGTTCCATGATCTACATTTTGACCATCAGATTTGTCGCGGGTGCCGAACCCTCATCCCAAAAGAATCTAACCCTTCGTCTCTCTCCAAATTTCAGCCTATCTCTCTTTGCAATGCTTCATACAAAATTTTGTCAAAAATCATAGCAAATAGGTTGAAAAATATTATCCACAAAGTAATCTCAGTAAACCAAGGGGGATTCAAGGAAGGAAGACAAATTGTGGACAATATGATTCTAGCTCAAGAAGCAATACACACTAGCTAAGACAACAACGATAAAGGTATGATCATAAAAGTAAACATGGAAAATGCATTTGATACAATTAGGCTTTCATTTCTTTTTTATATAGTTCATAAGTTTGGTTTCAATTCACCTTTTATACAATGTGTGTCATCTTGCATTATCACATCTTGGATAGCTCCTCTAGTCAATGGAAGACTAGTAAGTTTTTTCAAAGGGACTAGAGGACTTGGGTAGGGTTGTCCTCTTTCTCCTCTGTTATACATCATAATGGTTGAGTCGCTTGGATGAAAATTTGAAGTTGAAAGAACATCTAGAAATCTTCCTAGGATCAATATTGTTAGATACGAAAAAAGTACAAATCATTCACAATCTATGGATGATACCTTTATTTTAGGAGAAGCATCCACCATAATGGCAAGAAGATTCAAGAGAATTTTGGATATGTTCTTCGACTCTTGTTGAGATCATTTCATGTTTCTAGGTTTTCCTTCCCTGTTCTATCTTCCCAACTTTTTTTTCCATTTATTTTCCCTCTGCTACACCTCGCTTTTTTTTCCTCTTTCTTTTATCCTCTCTTCTCTCCCTTTCTAGTTACCATACTTAGTCATATTTAAGTGATCAGCGGGTTCACGGGTTGGTAGACCTTCATCTCCATCCAATTTCCCATTTCATAAGTCTGCTGCTACACTTAACCATTTTTTCAATTTCGCGGGTTCAAGCCCTCATCCTCCAAATTTTGTGATCTTCACTTTGCACCCCAAGTTCCATGATCTACATTTTGACCATCAAATTTGTCACGGGTGCCGAACCCTAAAGTATTTCATTCCTTCTACATGCGAGTCCGACCGACTGCCTTTCTACACTTAACATATTTTTTATCATCCATAATCGCGGGTTCGCGGGTTGGTGGGTTGATGAAAAGCTCCATTTTCAAACTTGCTCTCATCCATCCCCGCCATTCTCTTGCTTTTCTCAATATGCATTAAGTGTTGTCTAATGCTAACAACTGTTGTGTAGGCTCCGAAAAGATTGACATTAATGGCGAAAGGCTTGAGGAATTACTCATTAAATTGCACTAAATCTCCATTTTCCAAGGGATTAAATTATCATCATCTCTCCGAAAATATTTATTTGAGGTTATTATCCAGCTGAATAAATACTCTCGTCAACTTATGGAAACATCAACTAAACAACAGTTGTGTGGTGATACTTTAAATATCTTTGGTCGTGAAGACCAGAACTTCCAATGGTCAAGAGGCGCATATTCATATTATTCCTCTCCTCCTGCACAGAAAGACGTAATTTGGGCATCTAGAATCACTCGTGTTTGGTGTGTTCTTGAAGTTTTTGATTGTAAAGAACTTGTTGCATGGTGTGTGGAAAAGTACGTGCCAAGTCAAATAATTATACAGCTCTAGGAACATTCTTCGATTTCGCTTTCACCGCAATTTTTCCGCAAGATGTTGAAGCTACCAGGGTCGACGCTTACTTTCAAAGGAGAAGACTAGAGAGATTTTTTGAAGAAACATAACAATGGGCTTGACCTCCTGCCAAATATTTGCAGAATCCTGCATCTATCCCGAAAGACATAACCAAAATCTAGGTTGAGTCTTTTAAAAACCATTATCGAGAAATTGCATGGTTGTTTACCAAGTTAACAGGTCATGAAAGTATTGCTTCTATCTTTCGCATGATTTTATATATTCTATATTTTACAGTGCAAGAACGGGCCATTTTTGACTGGGGAAAACTGATTTGTATCGAAATCTTGTCCCAGTTATCACACTATAAAAAGGACAAAAAATCCTTTATGGCTTCTTATATGATATTTGCTATTGTGTATTGTTGTCAATTCCCAAACGTAACCATAAGTAAGAGGTTGAATCGTGAAATAGGTCCAGTTACCTTTTGGTATCATGTAGTATGGAGACATAAGATTGTTGATATATGGTAGTTGCGGGAGGTATTAACCTCCACGTGTAACCCTGACAATAATAGAATATTTCGGGAAGCAAGAAGAAACCCTAAAGCATTGGATATAACCCTAGAAGACAAGTTGGCTAAAGAAAATAATTTAATATTGAGTCTTTAGCCTCCAGAAAGAGAAGTCGGCCCAGACAGCTAAGAAAGAGCAGTATAGATATAGGATGCTAGAGCTCATTTGTACACACACAGCTCGCAACTGCATAAATTTAGTGTGCACTGCAAAAATTTAGTAAGTGTGCAAGTCTAGAGAGTAGTTGTAGCTGCAACTACTACAACTTGTATTTTTCGGTTTTAGGCTTGGACTTTCACTTGGTTATGGTTTGGAATTTCTGCCTTGTGTGCTACATTGATTGGCTATTAGGCCTAGGGTTTGCTTCCAGAATTATTCTCTGTCAAGGTTAAGGTGCTCGAGGGTGGCTTTGGCCTATGGTTGGGTGACAAAATTTCTATATTGTCTATGGTTAAACAAGAAAACCTACCGTTCTAACAGGTTATCGGCCCACACTATCTTCAGATAGTCTAATCATTGGAAGATAGATTGGGGGGATTTGCCCAGTTACAGTTGCAGTTGTAGTCAAAGTTTTTGTTGTAGCAACGAAACCCTAACCCTCTTATAGAGGCACCTTAAGTGAAGAGATTGACCTATTTTTTGGATAACCTAGTGCACCCTAACCTAGCTCACCTCCAGGTACTCTCAGCAAACTAAGACGTCAAGTTTGAGTTTTTGGTCAAATTCAAAGTTGACCAAGTCAAAGCAGTCATGACTTACTCTATGAAGTCAGAAAAAAAGTTAGAAGGGGCTTCTAACTTCAGAGCATGGAAGAAAACGATTGACCTCATCCTTGCCAAGAATAAAGTGTTGGATATTGTGAAAGGAAAGATCGTGGAACCACAATTTGAAGAAGGAAAAGAGAAGGAACCTTAGAACGTTGCAATTATGGAGAAGTTCAAGGACAATGCCATCAATGCCATGAGTATCATAGTGGACTCTGTAAAAGACCACTTGTTACCCTACATCTCTCATTGTGACTCATCTAAGAAGATGTAGGATGCCCTAACTAACCTCTTCTCAGTCAGAAACATTGGACAAGTAATGAGTCTGAAGAATGAGCTACGTGACATGAAAATGAATGATGATGACATCATAACATCATACCTTGTGAGAATTGTAAATGTGTTGAACCTGCATAGAATAGATCTAGCTAGAAAATAATACACACATTTTCAGAGAGAAATTGAGAAAGAAGAAGAATGAGAGAAAGAAAAGAAGAATTCTCATTAACTGTATTCCACACTCAAAGAGTGAATAATTTACAATATATATACTTTGTATATCTCAATGAGTTCGACTTGAGGTGAACCAATGCACCATAGTGGTGGTCTAGAGTGATCTGGACACACCAACAGTTACGGGAGTGAACTGCCACCTATTCTAGTCTCTTAGGCAATTACGGGAGTGAACTGCCACCTAGTTGAGTTAACTAGTCAACTAGTCTTCAATTAACTGATTGAACATAGAGTAGTGAGGAGTTAACTCAGGGAATCAAGGCTAATGTGCCACTATGGTGATGATACCAAGGCAAGGTCGAATTAGCATGGTGATGATCCCAATGTTGCATGGTGATGATCCCAATGCAACATCTAAACTCAACTCAACTAGTCAAACTAAAGTGTCAACTGAAAGAGAATATTCTCTAGGTGGAATATTCTCCCCTAAAATATAGGAGACTGGATAATGAATAATTATGAATACTAAACAAGGAATAACCTTAGGAAAAATAAATCCTAGGTGTGTGTGAAGTAATTCCAACACCACCCCCCCCCTCCCCCGAGCATCACTATGGTGAAAATAAATATTGGGTCCCGACAACAAGGCCATGTTAGGTACCCAAATACAAAATATACACTGAACTAAACGAGGAAAGAGGGAAAACCTCATGGGAAACCCGCCCCCCCCCACCCCTCAAATTACAATGCATGTAAAAAAATGAGAAGGAACAAAAAACAATTGCTAAGCAACCATGTCCTTCACTCCAAGAAGACCTTGCAACTATGCAAGTTTGTGCTCGTTGAAGATTTTGTTGAAGATGTAGATGTCTGCACGGATCTGATGAAGTATATGCACCATTGATATGTCCACACATATCCACTTTATCTTCTTGTGATGAATAATATCCAAATAAAGTTTGGATGAAACTTTGAAAACCTTGCGACCGTTTCCGGAAAAATGCTGAAATTTTGTTGATTTTGAAACGATCATAACTTTAGTTCCCGGAATCCGTTTCAAACGATTTTTTTTTTGAAATTGGATATTTTCCCGAGATAAATTCAAATATCCAATTTGTTTCTGGAATTTTTTCTCATAAAATATCAGAATTGAGTCTGATGTGCGCGGCTCCTTTTTTGTCTCCTGAGATGCATGCATGGTGCATGCAAAAGTGTCTGCATGTAACTCCTGAGATGCATGCATGGTGCATGAAAAAGTGTCTTCTTGTAACTTCTGAGATTCATGCCATATATATTCCACATGAATTTCAGAAAACAAATCTAAAATGGAGTAGACATCATCTTCGATTAATGGAATACAAATTTCTGCAAATACTTGTGTAGAAGGCTCTTCAAACTGAGATGATTTATCTTCCAGTGGCTTTTCTACATTCTCTATCTTGTCAACATTTTGCATGCATTCTTCCTTATTCCCAAATAAAATCTCCAATTTGTTCCATAATTCATTTGGAGTTGATTCTTGTGAGTCATCATATACTTGATGGAGAATTTCGGGAGAAATAAAATAGAGGATACATCCTATGGCCATATCTTGTCTATTGAGAAAATCATTTTTCTCATCGACAGAATCAGGCTCTACTTCCATTGCCATAGTTATTTGGTACAAGCCTCTGCATCTGAGCATAAGCAAAATTTTTGGCTTCCATTCCAAATAGTTATGATGCGTGAGAAGTATTTATGGCGAATAATCCATCTTTTTGTTGTCTTCAATCTTTTGTACCTGCAAAATTTTTGGTGTAGCTTTTGCTTAGCAATCTGTCGGCTTTGATACCATGTAAATGTGTTGAACTTGCACAGAATAGATATAGCTAGAAAATACTACACACATTTGCAGAGAGAAATTGAGAAAGAAGAAGGAGAGAAAGAAAATAAGAATTCTCATTAATTGTATTCCACACTCAAAGAGTGAATAATTTACAATAGATATACTATGTATATCTCAATGAGTTTGAATTGAGGTGAACCAATGTGCCATAGTGGTGGTATAGAGTGATCTGGACACACACTAGTAGTTACGGGAGTGAACTGCAACCTATTCTAGTTTCTCAGGCAGTCACGGGAGTGAATTGCCACCTAGTTGAGTTAACTAGTCAACTAGTCTTCAGTTAACTGACTGAGCATAGAGTAGTGAGGAGTCAACTTAGGGAATCAAGGCTATGTGCCACTCTGGTGATGATACCAATGCAAGGTCGAATTAGCATGGTGATGATCCCAATGCAACATCTAAACTCAACTCAACTAGTCAAACTGAAGTGTCAACTGAAAGATAATGTTCTCCCCTAAAATATAGGAGACTGGATAATGACTAATTATGAATAATAAACAAGGAATAACCTTAGGAAAAATAAATCCCAGGTGCGTGTGAAGTAACTCCAACAAGAATGTCTCGGTTAAGAGATCAACTACAAGCTATTGAAGAAATCATTTCAGAGAAGGAACTAGTAAATATAGTACTCAATGGCCTTCCCAAGACATGGGATGCATTTTCCATAAGAATGAACACAAGAAAGGAGTATCCAATATTTGAATAACTTTGGACTTGTTGTGCACAAGAAGAATCAAGGATTAGCGCAAAAGAGAAATTTCAAAGGAAAGATGATGATCAAGCCTACACAAAAAAGTTCAAGAAATTCAGGAATAAGAAGAAGTTTGACTCAAGGAAGAAACCAAATCAAGAGAAGGATATGTCAAAAATAAAATGCTTCAACTGTCGAAAATATGGTCACTACAAGAATCATTGTCCCGAGTTAAAGAAAAGGAAGGAAACACATGAAGCAACAATTTCTGAAGAAAAGGAACCCTCAAAGAAAATCAAACAAGATGAAGCAGATTTATTCTTCTAGTCAAGGTAATAATATTCTTCTATAACATAGTCCTTGTACATACCATGTTTATAGAGTTCTTGTTTATCTATTTCTTAGAAGATAAGATGGTCAGTGAAACAACACCTATTGAAGAATAACAAGATAAGGATTACTATTACGATGATTACTAGTCAAGTAATGTATCTGAAAAGATGAAGTACGTTAACAATCCTTGGTAAAAATTCATGTGGAAGCTATTATATAAGTAACAACTTCTAAATAAGCCGAAATCAAAATCAAACTTGAAGAGACCTAGAAGAAGTCAAAACAGAAAGAAGTCAGCAATCAAGAGGAAATTAGAAAAAGACTTGTGATACTTTGCAGAAGGCAATAAGGATGCAGATGGAAGCATGGACTCTCTTAGATAGAGGGAGTTGATTATAGAATTCTAAAAAGAAGAGCATGCATTCATACATGAAATAAGGATTAGGAGGGAGCTAATCCTAAATCATATGATCCATTGAGGATTATGAAGTATATGTCCATGTTCCCACTGAAAGTAGCAGCCATGATAAGCAGCACGTGTTTAGAAAAAGTCTTCTTCGAAAAGAAGCCTTAAAGTATCCTCAGTTGTCCATCTACATCCATGATCCTATGATAAAAGGAAGAAGTTGGAATCTTTAGGGCATGGAATCTATAGAAGACTCCATGGACCCAAGAGCTAAAGAGAAACATGGGGAAGAACATGAAGATTCCAAGAAAGAAAGAAAATCTAGAACAACCAGTTATTATACCGAGAATCACAAGACTACCAACTTGGTTTAAACCCACTAGAATCAATCAAGCAAAAGAAATGGAAGTTATGATAAAGAACAGTGTATGTAAGAAAATTTGAAAAAGACTTGTGAATGGAAGCATTGTGAGATTTAAAGGTTTTTCCAAGAGGGAGAAAAACTATAACGACGACTCACCAATATCCATGGATTAGAACTTACATGTAAAATATTGTTCTTCCCAAATAAAGAAAGTGAGAAAGAAGCTTGTACCAGAAAGAGACCCATGTATGTAGATATAAGAAGATCTTGTATGGATTCAAACAACCTGATGCAGAGTATCTCATATACAACAGAAGCATGGTGAAAACTTTCTATAACATAGATAGCGTATCAAAATAGTTACTCAGAAATCCGAGATGATGGATTGCCAATCCATGACAAACTCTCATGATGACAGTAGAAGTGCCACTTGGATATGTTTCAGTTTGACCTTTGTCACGATGTCATGAGCTAATAGGAAACATAAGTGTTGAACTTGACCATGATATATTGTAATGATCAGAGCTATATGAAGCCTTAAGAGAAAACCAATGTTCCATGATAGACCGAAGTACATTGAGATCAAGCATTATATTCTCCGTGATGAAGTCCAGAAAAGAGAAGTGATTCTCCAATATATCTCCACAAATGAGTAGATAACATATATTTTGGTAAAGCCTTTGTCCAAGATGAAAAGTTTGCGTACTTAAGAAACAAGTTGGGGCTCGTGGAGACGACTTCCTTATTGAAAAAGGAAGAGATTACTCCCAGGTTGGGAGGGAGTATTGGTGTGTTATTGATTTATGGATAGTCATTTTTTAGTTTGAAAAATGGTTCAAGATGAGCAGTTCCTTTCCAGTTCGGAAAGTGGTTTGATATTTCTGATGGATAGGCATTTTCCAGTTCGGAAAATGGTCCAGATCAGACAATCATTTTCGTAATGAAAATGGTTCGATAGATTGTTGATGTACCATAGACAATGATTCCCCTTGTGGCCAGTGTGGGGGAATGGTCTAGGACAATCATTCTTCTTAGCAGTCACTCTGAGTAGTGGTCAAGTAGAATGATCTGCCTCGCTAGACAGTCATTCTTTCGAAGTTCACAATTGTGAGCAGTTTCGAAGAATGGTCCGTTTTGGAGGTTGGTGCAGGACAATCATTTCCTCAGGAAATGGTCCGGACAGTCATTCCCTGGGGCAGACTCATTATCTCCAGGTTGCACTATGATTAGTGCCAGAGGAATGGCCAAGTTAGGTGAATGGTCCAGGTTCAACAATCAGGGACAGGAATTCCCTAGGGAAAACTCATTCTTTCCAGGTTGCACTATGATTAGTGCCGGAGAAATGGCCCAGTTAGGTGAATGGTCCAGGTTCAGATGGAAAACTACTCTTCTATGCTTGAGAAGAATAGTCTAGATAGCCCATGGCTGATGTTTTACTTTATGAGGGCAGATGCTCTTCCATATATCACAAATGTGAGTAGAAGAATAACCCAGATGACTCAGTTTATATCATGATATTGTTTTATGCATGTTTATATCATATGATATGATTCCCATGGAGACTATATGTCTCTGGACAATAAATGTATGCTACTGTGGTTGATGTGTTCCATTGGTTGTGACTATGTTTCACTGAATAAGTAGCCTTGTGCTACTTGGTTTGTGTTGTGCACCACTGGATAGTAGTTGTGTACTACTATGGATAGACCCTATTATGTTCTATTGAATGGCATTGTTCGGATTGCCATGAAGACTATCAGTATTGTTGGAAATGATTACCAGCTAGATGGATAGTCAGTTTGTTGGTGGACATACATTCTCTAGGAGGAAAATGGTCGAGGACATTTATTCTTCTAGGACGTATGTCCAAATTAGAAGAATAGTCCTTGTAGTCCATGGTGTGGCTTCCGGCATTTGTTGGAACAATTATTCTTCTAGGACATATGTTCGGATTAGAAGAATGGTTCTTATATCACTCCGTTGAGTAAGTGACTTATTCAACATCATGCTTGATTACTCAGATGGAGTATGGCTTCGAGCGATGATGCAGTTGATGCTATCAGATGATACTAATAGTGATTATGGTGCTCGTGAATTGATCATGATATAGTCTGTGTGGTTATGATGATGCTACCGGATGAATGATCTGTTTGTGCTCAAGATCATTGTCTTTAATACCTCCTTAGCTAGGAGGGAGTGTTGATATTATGATAGCTGCGGGAGGTATTAACCTCCACATGTAACCCTGACAAGAATAGAATATTTCGGGAAGAAAGAAGAAACCCTAAAGCATTGGATATAACCCTAGAAGACAAGTCGGCTAAAGAAAATAATTTAATATTAAGTCTTTAGTCTCCAGAAAGAGAAGTCGTCCCAGACAGCTAAGAAAGAGTAGTATAAATACAGGATGCCAGAACTCATTTGTACACACACAGCTCGCAACTGCAGAAATCTAGTGCGCACTGCTGAAATTTAGTAAGTGCACAAGTCTGGAGAGTAGCTGCAACTACAGCTACTGCAACTTTTATTTTTCGGTTTTAGGCTTGGACTTTCTCTTGGTTATGGTTTGGATTTTCTGCCTTGTGCGCTAGCTCTGGAGAGAGGTATGCTACATTGATTGTCTATTAGGCCTAGTGTTTGCTTCTAGAATTATTCTTGTTAAGGTTAAGGTGCTCGGGGGTGGCTTCGGCCTATGGTTGGGTGACAAAATTGCTATATTGTCTATGGTTAAACGATCACACCTACTTTTCTAACAAAGACCCCTATGTATTTCTATGAATTTTATAATGATTTTGTTTCAGTCTTCAAAACGCTATTGTTGGGTGAAAATACTTCAAGGATATCTGACCAAGCTAACATATTCTTAGAGAAACAAGGAACAATAGAAAAAATGGAGAATCATAGTGTCATAAGGATATTCTGCTCAGAAGAAAATCCTTCTTTTCTCCCGTATCATGTATCTAACAAACTATTTATTATAGAGGTGGCAAGGCAATATAACTTTTGGCTACATTTTTTCCATGAAAAAAGGAAAAAACAATTTATTCCCCTACCATGGAAGATTGGAGATTTCATGTTCAGAAATATAAATAAAATTGAGGAGTTTGCAAATCATTTCAACAATGTGAATTTAAAGTATGTTGAAAATATCAAAGGCTTTGATCCGAACAAAATCTTTGTAGGACATATGCTTTCGGTGGGATTTAGTAATTCTTTCATCCAGACTATCTTGAACGAAGAAGAAGAAGGTAACAACCAAAGTACTCATGTACATGATGTTGGTGACTTAGAAACATTACTCAGTACTAATGATTTTTATAAGCAAAGGGGAAAAAGGTCCCAATGAAAGAAGTGTTCAATCTCCAGTTGTTACTCCCAAGAATACCTCATCCCAAAGCAATGCTCCAATGGCCCACCCATTTAAAACGGTTGTCAAGAGTAGTTCATGTGGAGGGGGAGAGAAGAATCCTCCCCTTGGGAAAATTGAGAGTTCACATAAGCTCCCTGTGAGAAAGAAAATGAAGATTTTAGTGCAAGAGGAAGAGGATAATCTTATAGAAAATGACATCCAAAGCTTTTCTCTGGAGGACATGGAGCTAGAAGTAGATATTGAGAAAATATTTCTCGCAATGGAACAACCAGAAAATATGGATCAACAAAATTCTTTATTGGAATTTGTAACACCCCGAGTTTTGAACCCCCATTTTAAATAATGTATTGTTACAATGCTGAGAACCCAGAGTACCCAAACAATTATTAAAAGGCCAGTGTGCCCAAGACATGTAATGTTTTTATCATTATTAATAATAAATACATGGTTGGCTGCTAGATGGACAAGGACTAGAGTTGTAGGGGGCTATGCTTCCACAAGAGAGGGGGCTTGAGGGGATAAGTGTTTATTCCTATTCTAATTACCCATTTTTGTCTAAGGGAGGGGATCAATTATGTGAGATTCTTGGGGAAGGCCAAGAGGTTCTTGATTTCCCCACGAAGTTACTTAAACCCGCCTCTGGTTTGATGGGGGGGTTGGTCGTTGGCTCATTTTCTCCTTCACTTCTGCATTCGCACCATTTGATCCCTCACACACTTTCATGCACCCACTTACCCATTCATTGATCCATCCATCATCCACATCTTGGCTTGGGAAAGGGAACCAAACTGCCAAAGAATTAGCCATGGGATAGTTGGTTGCAGTGGTCATTAGAGTAATCCAGTCGCGACTTGAGGCCCACATGTCTGAGATGCGTTGGCCTGTGTCCAACATTGCTCACAACTGCGAGTCCTGAGAGTTCCAACAGTGAGATTCTGGACCGGTTGCGCTGGAACCCGAATTAAGGAGAAGGACTGCTTGAGGGACTGCGTGGCAACGAAGGGTGGGGGTTCGTTCTCTCAGGTGGTGCAAGCTGGGTAGAAGAGAGATGGGTACTTGCATTGCTATGAGAGCTGGGAAGTCTGTGAGAGCTTGGGTGTTGACTAGTTTGGAAAGCCAAGTAACACTCTGGAACCGTCCTTGTGGATTCATAGCCCTGGCTCAGGGGTGACGTTTTTGTTGAGATTTGGAATAGTAGTGTCTACGGTTGGGTGGAATGTCCTTGGTCTGCAGT
>ML777952.1:335155-350069 GCA_009831015.1 Picea engelmannii
TATAATTTGGTAATAATGATAGCCAAGACTAGGGAAGAATTGGAAATATCTTGGTAGACATTGGTTCAAGAAGAAGAAAGAGAAATCCTTCGTAGATAGGGGAGAGACGAGCAACAAGATCGAAGAAATGAAAGACTAGCTTGAGCAGCACAAGAACAAGGTCATAATTGAATCTAGACAAATACAAGGGACCCATTACTAGAAGTAAAAGCAAGCAACTCTGTATTCTAAGAAGTTGAAAACATATTCTTGAAATTTCTCTGGAAATGGCAGGAAGAAATGAACAACCACGAGAAGAACCATGAAGAGAACCTCATGAAGAAAGACAAGAAGGTGGAGGAGGTGGTGGAAGAAATCAAGAAGACCTAATATTTGGAAACCAAAGAAGAATAATATATTCCCCCTTAAATCTTCGAGGTGAGAAACATGACCTCCCTGTTCTCCCTAAGGGTACCTTGAAAGAATTTTCCGGAGATGGAACAACTGATTCCAAAGTACACCTTATTTTGTGTCTTAATGTTTGTTATTTTCATCGTGTTGAATATGACGATGTGATGGTAAGGTTATTTCTTCAAACCTTATCAGGATGAGCCTATGAATGGTATACGACATTACCCACTCGGTCAATTGGCTCATTTAACGACCTCAAATCCATGTGCCTGACTATGTTCACTCCTCCAGTTACATATCATACCCTTCTCACTAATTTCACCCAGATTGGTTTGAGAAAGAATGAGAGAATACGAGATTTTAATCTCAGGTTCAACAAAACCTTGAGTAAGATTCCAGAAGATAAAAGACCTAATGACCTAGTGATACTTGGTTTTTATAAGAATGTTATGCCCCCAAATGTAAAATATGATATTGGAACATCCGAGATTAATACCTTGTAGGAAGCAATGATTAAGGCCACTGAGATGGAAGAAATTATGATTGAGATGGGTGTTGACCTTGATATTGTCCTGGGAAAAGTACAGAGGAAGCTGGGAGGCCTAAATATTGATGATCAAGGAGCCTTTAGCTCAAGAAATAATTAATAATAGAAGTCACGGCCGATCCAAAATCAAACAATTGGAGGAGGATTTTTTAAGGGAACCATACCAGATGTGAAGGTAGACCATGTTGCAGCACAAGAAACTAAGCAAAGAATTGAAATTGCACAAACGAATAGAACCATCATGTAAAGGGAAAATGAAATAACTAGATTAAGAAGGGGGGATAGTTATGTAGCAATTTCGAGAATGTCGGTCCAAGAGCAAAGAAGGTACCCTCCCCAAGAAAACAAAGTGAGGTTTGAAAACATTGATAATCTGTAAAGGCAAAGGATTCCCAGGCAACCAATCCCAAATGCAGTTGTTCTGGATGAGGTATATGATGAGAAAATGGTTGAGCAAGGGAATGATTATTTACCTGATGAAAGTTCTGAAACTGTACAGATGGATGGATGCGAGACGTCCATGCATATATTTGAAGAAGGAAACAATGGCCCTGATTCACAAGAGAATGTTTCCTAGACACGAGTGTTTGTAAATAAATCCAAGAATAAAAATGATTATGAAAAGGAAAAGGAAAAAGAGAAAGAAAATGTGAATGCGAAAAAGGAAAATGAAAATGTGACAGATAGCGCTGGAAGCAAGAAGCAACACTTGATGCCAAACCCTGCCCATATGAAATACAATGTTGTAGAGGACTTGAGTAAACTAAGGATAATTGTTCCTTTTACAGAAGTGGTGAATATCCCTCAACAAAGGGAAAACATTTTGAGATTGTTGGATGATCCATCTGGAAGAATGGAGGTTGTTGTTATAAGTCTGAAACAAAGCCATAACACATCAATTGTCAAGTTGAGAGGTAAGATCCCACCTTTTTATATTTCAATTGAAAATCATGATGTTGCACTTCATAATTGTTTAGTTGACAATGGCGCGACCAATAATATTATGCCACTGGAAGTCATGGAGGCATTGGGCATGAGATGCACCAAATATTACAAGACTAGTGAGAGTATATATGCAATTAATTCCAGACAAGTGCCAACTTATGGCGAAATCAAATATTTTTATGCTTGGATCACGACAACTCCCCATATTATTATTGTTTTCAATATTGTTGTGGTAGACCTTCCTTCTGCATATGGAGTTTTTTTAGGAAGAGATTGGTCGTCTATGATCCGGGGATACATAATGAACGATGGAAGCTACATGATGTTGCCAGATAAATAAGGAGCAATGATTAAGGTCCCTCATGAACCCAAAAGACCCTTTTCTTTCAAAAAGAAGGATAATGACGTTGGGATTAGAAACTATGTTATCCTAGACATGGAGCAGATTAAAGACATGGAGCAAATTCAAGATATGGAGAATCAAAAGCATTAGTTTGAAGGTTATGAGAGGATGTCATTTGATGGAGCTTGCTCAAATTCCAGGAGTGGAGTTGGAATTGTCCTTATAAACCTAGGAAAGATTGTGCATCCACATGCTATCAGACTTGAATTTTCATGTACTAATAATGAAGCAAAATACAAAGCTTTGATTCAGGGAATGATTCTAGCACGAGAAATGAAAATAGAACATCTAATTGTGATTGGTGACTCCGAGTTGGTGATAAATCAAGTTAACTAGAGATATAAGATTAAAATGAAAGACTCAAGTTATATTTCTAAGGAATTAATGAATTGATGGAATCCTTCAACTCTTTCAACATTTCTTTCGTTCCAAGGGACAAAAATTAGAAGTCAGATTCATTAGCTTTGGCGGCCTCACTGTCAAACCCGGATGATGTTCAAAGAAAAACATATTTTCAAGTAAAAAGAATATTCCAGCCTTCTATACCTGATAATCAGAAGTATTTACAAGTATTTGAGAATGATGAAGAATTGGAATTTTTTTTGATGAATGATGATGAGTATGAGGACAATCACATAATTGTTGTCCTGAGGAATTGTATCCAATCTGAATCTCTTTTTACAAGAGACGTTCATGCTAAAAACCTCCTGGAAGAAGCATCGCTCCGAAAGGTCCAAGAAACAAGAAAAATTAATACTGGAACTGATAGTTCCTCAAAATACGTCAATTTGGGAGTTGATTGCACAATTGACGAAGTTGATCAATATGTTGCATTATTTAAAGAATATATTGATGTGTTCGCATGGAGTTATGATGATTTCAAGGAATATGATAAAACAATATTTCAACATATTATTCCCTTGATAGAAGGGGCAAAGCCTGTCAAGTAGAAGATAAGGATAATGAACCCCAAATTAAAATCACTGGTAAAATTTGAATTGGAGAAATTAAAGAAGGTTGGAATAATATACCCCATTAGACATTCTAATTGGCTTTCAAACCCTGTGATAGTAAGAAAAAAAACTGGGGAGATTCAGATGTGTGTGGATTTCATGGATCTTAACAAATCAAGTGTAAAGGATAATTATCATTTGCCTAACATGGATTTTCTTCTCCAACAAGTTACGAGATTAGCTTGCATGTCCATGTTAGATGGTTTTTCTGGGTATAATCAAGTTTTGGTTGCTGAAGAAGATAGAGAAAAGACAACTTTCAAAACACCTTGGGAGACATATGCATATGCTCGAATGCCCTTTGGTTTAAAAAATTTAGGAGCTACATTTCAAAGGGATATGGATCATTCTTTTGAGGGGTTGATAGGAAAATTCATGGTGGATTATCAAGATGAATTAACAGTACACTCAAAAACAAAGAGCGATCACATTCATCACCTGATGAAAGTTTTTGGCAAGTCTAGGTTATATGGTGTTTCCTTAAATCCAAAGAAATGTTTATTTTTTATAACTCAAGGTAAAATATTGGGTCATATTATGTGCAAGGAAGGAATCTATATAGATCTAGAAAGAGTTAAAGCTATAAATGAACTCAACCCCCCATCATCTAAGAAGGGAGTACAATCATTCTTTGGCAAGATTAAATTTGTACGAATATTTGTCCCTGACTATGCGATTATTGTGAATCCGATCAATTTATTGTTGAAAAAGGACCAAATGTTTGAATGGACCACGAATACACAAGAATATTTTAATAATATAAAAAAGGCAATCACTACATCTCCAATCCTCATTAGCCTAGATTTTCAAAGAGACTTCATCATTTATTCCAAGGGTGAAGAACTGCCAATTCGCTTCATGAGCAAGACCCTTCATGATTATGAATTGATATATTCAGAATTGGAGAAGCAAGCCCTATATCTTGTGAAAGAGGTGGTGCACTTTTGGAATTACCTTCTAAATTCTCATGTCATTGAGTATGTTCCATCCTCTCATGTGAAGATGTTTTTAAATCAACGATTGCGAGAAGGAAAATGAGAAAACTAGTTGGCGAAGATTCAAGAATATGATATTGAAATTAAACCTTTAAAAGCAGTTAAAGGACATGGTTTATGTAAGCTCATTGCAAATAATGATTCTTTGGATGGAGTGATTTCAATCTCAGTTGGAGAACCCATGGCATATTCAAAGTGGTATAGAGATATTGTATTATAATTGAGGTCTGGAAAATTTCTAGTCACCATGAACCCTAAAGAGCGAAGAACATTGAAGATGAAGTTGAGTCAATATGTGTTTATTGCTGATATATTGTTCAAGAGGAACTATGATGGTATATTGCTTAGATGTGTTGATGAAAGGAAAGATCAAGGATTGATGAAAGAATTACATGAAGGTATATGTGGTGGAAATTTTGCGCCTACCTCCACCGCCCATAAGATAATAAGAGATGGGTTTTATTGGCCATCAGTTTTTAAAGACTCATATGCTACCATAAGAAAATGTGTATCTTGTCAACAATTTTCAGGGAAAATGAAAAAATATGCAATGCTATTACAACCTATATCTGTAGAACAACCATTTTCCCAATGGGGACTCAATGTCGTTGGACCAATAAATCCAAAGTCAAGCAAAGGACATACATATATCCTCACCGCTACAAATTATTTTACAAAGTGGCTAGAAGAAGTGGCATTAAAAAGAGTTGATTAAGTTGATTATGAAGAGTTGATTAAGTTTCTCAAAGATAATACTTTGTCAAGGTTCGGTGTCTCAGAAAAATTCATCACTAGCAGTGGCTCGATTTTCATTGGCTCAAAACTTATAGAATTTTGTGGAGAATATGGGATTGTTATGGTGCAGTCATCAAATTCTTATCCACAAGGGAATGGTCTTGCAAAATCCACTAATAAGACACTCATTCAGATATTGAAGAAAATTGTTGATAAGAACCAAAGAAATTGGCATTTGAAGTTGACTGATGCTTTGTGGGCGAGCACAATGACTCCAAAAGACAACACTGGGATGTTTCCGTACACATTGGTTTATGGGAAAGAAGCAAAAATGCCAATTAGCTTCGAGCTAAATGCCTTGACTTTTGTAGTTAATACAGAGGATGCAGAAGATAGTTCACCTATGCAAAAGAGAGTGAACCAGTTATTGAAATTGGAGGAAGAATGAAGTAAATCCTTGAATAGAACTTCTCAGAGACAACATTATCAAAATATATTTTGATCAGAATGCAACCACAAAGAATTTTCAAAAGGGCGAACTGGTGTTACTCCGGAAAAAAGCTAAGGAAACACCATCGATGCACACAAAATTTGAAGCACTTTGGGTTGGACCATACATCATTGAAAAGATCTTGGGTTTTAATTCTTATATGCTCAAAGATATGAAGGGTAAAATGTTAATGTTGCATGTTAATGGGCAACATTTAAAAGGTTTCTTCCTCTGAAATTTTCTCATTTCCATGTACATAATTTTTATTTTACTTAGTTTGTATATCCTTACTATTTAACTCCATAGCCCAATGGATGGAAGCACCTGGTCATGAATATTTTGTATTCTTGACAACCCACAGGGGGTTATCATCCCATAGTTGGAGCCAGTTGTTGAGATCATTTCCTATTTCCGGGTTTTCCTTCCTTGTTCTATCTTCCCAACTTCTTTTTTCCATTTATTTTCCCTCTTCTACACCTCCCATTTTTTCCCTCTTTCTTATATCCCTTTCTAGTTACCATACTTAGTCATATTTCAGTGATCGTCAGGCTCACGGATTCACAGACCTTCATCTTCGTCCACTTTCCCATGTCATAAGTCCGTTGCTACACTTAACCCTTTTTTCAATTTTGTGGGTTCAAGCCCTCATCCTCCAAGTTCCATGATCTTTCACTTTGCACCCCAAGTTTTGTGATCTACATTTTTACCATCATATTTGTCGTGGGTGTCAAACCCTAAAGTATTGCATTCCTTCTGCATGAAATTATGACCGATTGCCTTTCTATACCTAACATATTTTTGATCATCCATAACCACGGGTTCACAGGTTCCTGGGTTGACGGGTTCATGAAAAGCTCCATTTTCAAACGCGCTCTCCTCTGTCCCTACCATTCTCTTTCTTTTCCTAATATGCATTAAGTGTTGTTTAATGCTAACAACTATTGTGCGGGATCTGAAAATATCGCCATTAATGGTGAAATGATCGAGGAATTACTCGTTAAATTGCATTAAATCTCCATTTGCCAAAGGGTTAAATTATCATCATCTCTTCGAAAAGATTTATTTGAGGTTATTATCCAGCTCAAGAAATACTCCTGTCAACCTATGGCAGCATCAACTAGACAACATTTTTGTGGTGATACTTTAAATATCTTTGGTCATGAAGACCAAAACTTCCAGTGGTCAAGAGCATATTCATATTATTCCTCTCCTCCTCCATAGAAAGACGTAAATTGGGCATTTGGAATTGCTCGTGCTAGGTGTGTTCATGAGGTTTTTGATTGTAAATAACTTGTTGCTTGGTGTGTGGACAAGTACGTGCCAAGTCAAAGAATTATACAACTCCAGGATCATTCTCTCATTTCTCTTTCACCGCAATTTTTTGCAAGATGTTGAAGATACTAGAGTCGACGCTTACTTTCAAAGGAGAAGACTCCAAAGATATTTTGAAGAAACATAACAATGGGCTTGAACTCTGGCCTGAATATTTGGAGAATCCTGAATTTATCCCAGAAGACATAACCAGAATCCAGGTTGAGTCTTTTAAAAACCCCTATCAAGAAATTGCATGGTTGTTTACCAGGTTGACAGGTCAGGAAAGCACTGCTTCTATCTCTCGCATAATTTTATATATTCTATATTTTACAGTGCAAGAAAAACCATCTTTGACTGGGGAAAACTGATTTCTATCAAAATCTCATCCCAGTTATCACACTATAAAAATGACAAAAAAATATTTATGGCTTCTTATATGATATTTGCTATTGTGTATTGTTGTCAATTCTCAAACTTAACCATAAGTAAGAGGGTGAATCGTGAAATAGATCCAGTTACCTTTTGGTATCAGGCATTATGGAGACATAAGACCCCTCTGTATTTCTATGAAGTTTATAATGATTTTGTTTCAGTCTTCAAAACACTGTTTTTGGGTGAAAATACTTCAAGGATATCTGACCAAGCTAACATATTCTTAGAAAAACAACAATAGAACAAATGGAGAATCATAGTGTCATAAGGATATTATTCTCGAAAGAAAATCCTTCTTTTCTCCCATATCATGTATGTTAAAAACTATTTATTACAGAGGTGGAAAGGTAATATAACTTCTGGCTACATTTTTTCCATGAAAAAAGGAAAAAACAATTTATTCCCCTACCATGGAAGATTGGAGATTTCATGTTCAGAAATATAAATAAAATTGACGAGTTTGCAAATCATTTCAACAATGTGAATTTAAAGTATGCTGAAAAGATCAAAGTCTTAGATCCGAACAAAATCTTTGTAGGACATATGATTTTGGTGGTATTTAGTAACTCTTTCATCCAGACTATCTTGAATGAAGAAGAAGAAGGTAACAACCAAAGTACTCCTATACACATTGTTGGTGACTTAAATACATTACTCAGTAGTAATGATTTTTATAAGCAAAGGGAAAAAGGTCCTAGTGAAAGAAGTGTTCAATCTCCAGTGGTTACTCCCAAGAATACATCATCCCTGAGCAATGCTCCGACAACCCACCCAGTTAAAAAGGTTGTCAACAATAGTTCAAGTGGAGGGGGAGAGAAGAATCCCCCCCCTGGGAAAATTGAGAGTTCACATAAGCTCCCTATGAGAAAGAAAAGGAAGAATTTAGTGCAAGAGGAAGAGGATAATCTTATAGAAAATGGCATGCGGAGATTTTCTCTGGAGGACATGGAGCTAGAAGTAGATATTGAGAAACTATTTTCCGCAATGGAACATCCAGAAAATATGGCTTAGCAAAATTCTTTATTGGAAGTCGTTGCAAATGAGACCTTTAGTGGAGAAGAATCTTTTGAATTTTCAAAGTGTTGTTTTTTATGAAGAGTCTAAAAAGTTGATTGTAGAAAGAAGTGACCAGAAGAATAAAAAGGGAAAGTCTCGCTCAAGGGTCGACCCGAAGAACATGCGACCGTCCCAAATTTCCAAAATCCACGGGGCAACCGAGGATTCTCTTGGCAATTCTATTGATGGTTTGAAAGATGAAAATGTTAAGTTAAAAGAAAGGACCAGAGAATTGGAAGAGGCATTAATGCCTCTTCCAATCCTGGCAAGTCCTTTGTCAATGGTTAAACCAACTACACCCATTATTAAGTTAAAAGGATCTTCTAGTTTACTCACAACAATATGAAGTTATGAAGAGAAAAAACATTAAAAAGAGAATGTCGTTGATAACATAAGCATGGGAGGTATCAAAAAATATTGTTTCTTTCGACTCAAGGGCACATGATTTTCACGAGTATCTCCAATCTGATTTAAAGAATGAAGAAGGTTTCTACATGGATGTTGTCTTTCCATTTGGAATAAAAGTCTCAAACATGACATAATTGAAAACAAGAGAATATGATCTGCCTTCTCCAAGTCGAATTAAACAATTGAATGCTTGTTGGAAAGAAAAGATCAAGATTTTGAATAAGATTTTCCAAGCATGCAACGAAGCCACAGTAAAAAGAGGAGAATTGTTTAAAAGACGCATGGAGATGGATCTGGCAAGAAGCATTGATGAGGTACAAGACCCTAAGTTAATTCACAATTCAATGTTTATGACAAAGCAACAATTTGATGACCAAGTTGAGATATTAAAGGGGTTATCAATTGAGAAATTTTATGGCATAATTGAATATAACAAAGAAGAGATAGATAATTGGATGGTTGATTATTCTATGGAAAATCAAGATATTGAGGAGGCAATACATGGGATTTCTAATGAATTAAGAAACTTGGAAGGAGAATTATTCAATATCAAAATCAGGCATGAAATAAATGTTGCACCAATGAAAAACTACATTGAAGATTGGTTTAAAAAGGCAATTGATAAATTAACTAAAGAAGGCCAAGAAGCGGTAGTTGAGATAGTTTCTATAGCCGTCAATGAGGAAAATAAAAGGACAACAACAAGCAAGTGAACGAGGAGAGAGTCCATCATAGTAAATTTATGTTGATCACATCTTGCTTTCTTTATCATTTTTTCATCCAATTACTCTGCTTCTTTGACTAGAAAGGTTTAACCGAAATCTGATAAGTACGCCTTCCTGTCTTCTTTCTAGGTCTTGCTACTTTGTCATCACCCACCATCTTCTTTCCACAATTTACTTCTTATTTATATTTGTTTTATGGTCTGCGGGATCCCCAATCCTAGTCCTAAGGACAAACACATTTAAATTTCAAAGCTTTGTAACAGACTCTATATTTTTTAGAAATCCTAAGAGAACTATTTTGGGATCATTTTTTTACGGTGTTTTATAACTCTGAGTTTTCAGTATAAAATATTTGAGATTGATCTATCATTTTATTTATTTGAGCTCCACATGTGTTTACTCTATTAAAATTCTCCCATACATGCAAACCATCTTTTTTTTATTTTATGTGATCATAAATATTTAATTTAACTATGATGGATATGAGGAAATTTTGATTATCTTTTTCAAATATGTGAGGTGTGAGGTTTCTGGTAATCTCTGAGGAACTCTCTTTAAATATAAAACCTTTTTTTACTACAATCTTTATATTTCTTTGAATATCATGACTGACTTTCTCAAAGTCCTATATTGTTTTGAAAATCTAGAATTCCAAGAAAATGTTGAAACAAAGAGGAGCACCACCTCTACAAAAACACAGTGGGATTTATATCCCTATGAGGTTGTCGTTTCGGTCCTAGCGGATTCAAGCGTCAACAACTCTGTAGGATGAAAAATGAATAACAACAAATGTCAATTATATGGGTGGTGTTATCGCACAAACTAAGGTTGGGAAAATCCCGACCCAATCCACAAGATGACGATAACGGTGGGAGAGTTTACCCACTGTCACCTCAGATAAACCCTCCCCTCGCTTTAGTGAAGGAAAAATCCAACACAAGGGGGGAGTCTCGGGTGACCCTAGGGGGAAATGGGACAAAAAGTGAGATGATGAAAGTAATGCTCCTATAGGTCAAGTTGATAAGTGATAAGTGGCTTGATAATGAGTCTCAAGGATGGTCTATGGTTGCTAAGTGCTTGAGTACCTGCAGAAGATTATTGTACCTACCCGAGACACAAGAAAAGACAAGTATACAAGCTTAAGGTTAAGTGCATAAGCAAGTTAAGCTTTATGTCCCTATTTGCAGCAGTCAACAAAGATATATATCAGGAAGTAAATTATTGTTAAAAGTTGCTAACAAGATGCTAAAAGTCAAGTAAATGATGCAAGCAATAAGCTAGCAATCACTAGTATAACTCAAGTATGAAAGCATAAGACTTTAGCAACAAACTATGGTTGTTATAAACTAGTATTGCCGAGATATTTTATCATCCTTATGATTGTAGCAAACTATTTCTACAACATAAAATTTCATCCCACAAAATAAGCAAGTAAACCACCCAAAAAGTGTGCTGAGGCTAGTAGATTATAGGGGCAATTTGTTAGCAAATTTTGACGGTTGAAAGGAGAGTTATTTAGAAAGTTATGAAGGGTTTGTTGCAGCCCTAGTAGCTGTATCTTTGTTTTATTACAGCAGCAAGAATTCCTTGACAAAACAAGACGCCTTAGAAAGATTTAACCATATAGAATAGATTCCAATTTGGACAATCTCAAAATATCGTGTTTTTACGTATACTAATTCAATGATTTTATTTCTCCAATGAAAAAATATTAGTGCCTTTAGCTATTGGGTTATGGAGTCTTTATAAGAATGAGCTAGCAATGCTACCTCCTTGAGGGTGTAAGCCCTTTTACTCCCCAAGGCAAGCAAGACTAGCTAGGAAGTACTAAGAGGGTGTAAGTGCTTTTACTTCTCCTAGTAAACCCTTATGCAACAAAATATTCCAAGAAAATTATGATGGGCTTAGTGGGGTTGTATTCCCCTATACTCCCCAAAAAGTCTAGCTAATTAACCTTGTAACCAAGAAGAAAAACACTAACAAGAGAGATTCCTTAACTAGTCCAAGCATTAACAAGATAAACTTCTTCTTTACCAAGATAAATCCACCACAATGCAAGAAATAAGATCCTAGAAAGATAGTGCATCACTTATTCATCCAATAGCCAAGACAAACCATAGCAAGATCAAGTATAAAGAGATATTTCCCAAATAGGGAACAGATTCCAGCCAAGAGACTTCTCACAATGGGAGAGCTCATGATAAAATGACAAGAGTTTGATCTCTATTTATACAAATCCTCCTAAGAGTGTTTGTCCACTTAATTTTAGGGTAACCACAAAGTAAGGGGTCAACAACCCTTATATTTCCCCTTCACATTACCAAATTCAAATTTAAGTTTGAAACTACACATAAGAAACCCTAATGTGACGTCATCCCTCTTCTAGGGTGACGTTTTGACACTTTTTTCACATCGTTGGAGTTGAGGATGGAAGTCGTTGGTAGGGCCTCCCTCTTATACACTATGGTTTCCTCCTCCAAGCCAAGCCTTCTCCCATCAAAACGTGCCAAGTGTCCTTCACCACCAAAACCCTAGCCCTAGGGTGACGTCAAGCTCCTCAAATGTGACTTTTTAGCCTCAGGAGAAAGATGTTGGGTTGACAATGGGCTAAGATAGATCCTCCAAGGTATCTCTCATGGCCTCCAAAGGCTACCATCATCGTCTAGTGTGTGGGTCATGGTATCCATCCCATGGGCTTCAAGCCCCAAAGAAGCCCAAGGTAGGCTTGTTCTTCTAGATCTTTCCACCAAGCAAGGTCTTACAAAGACAATGAATACACCCTTCAAGGATCTCAATCTCAAATGGTTGTTGCAGGTCGGGAAAAATAAGGACTGGTGTTGAACAGAGGTGGAATTTCAAATCCTCGAATGCTTTCTGTTGCGATGCAATCCAAAAACAATTTGCCTTATCTCCACCCTTGGTCACTTGGATTAGTTTCCAAATGATACGAGAGAACCCCAACATAAACCTATGGTATACGTTTGTGAGGCCCAAGAAGCTGCAACTCTCGGTCAATGTCTTCGAGGCCGTCCAATCGCAGATGACTTGGATCTTGGTTGGATCCACATGCACACCCTACTCATCCGTGGTGTATCCCAAATATTGGATTCTCTGCATACCGAAGGAACACCTCCAAATTGGTATATAGCTTGTGTTTTTGTGGGGTGCCCAAGACTTGTCGAATGAAATCCAAATGTTCCTTCCAGGTTTTTCTCAAGATGAGGATATCATCCAGATATACAACCACAAAGGAGTTTGTGAATGGCTGCAATATATCATCCATCATCTACATGAATGTGGTTGGGGCATTAGTCAAGACGAAAGGCATGACCAACCACTTGAAGAGACCTTTTTTAGACTTGAAGGTTGTCTTCCATACATCAATTTTCTCAATCGAAACCTAGTGGTAGCATGACTTCAAATCAATCTTACTGAAAAATTTGGCTCCATTGAGTTGATTGAGAATATCGTCAATCTGAGGGATTGGGTATTGGTTCTTGACTATGATCTTGTTCAAGTCTTTGTAATCAATACAAAGTCTCCATCTCTCATCCTTATTTTATACCATAACAATTGGGCTCTTGCAAGGTGAGGATATTGGTCTGATGTGGCCCTTCATAATTAATTCTTGGATCTGGCTTTTGATTTCTTCATTCTCCATAATAGAATGCTTGTATATAGGGTCATCAGGTAGAGGAGAATTGAATGTCAAATAAATTTATTTATTTACCTGAAAGTGCAAAGGCTCCCCAATTAGTGAGGAAAATATCTCTTTGTTCTCTTCTACTATCTTGTCCACCTATTGTTGTTTTGTAGAGAGACCCTGTGCATAGGTTTTGGTCATTGCAGTTCCCTTTTGTTCACTTTCTGACCTGACCACAAAGTGGAAAAATCTCTCAGTCTGAGAGACCACCTTTCTGCATTGATTCACAGATATCAAATAGATCGTAGTAGTTGGGACTGCCTCCGGTACCCTGTAGAGTTGACCTCCCAAGGTAATAATGACATTACGAGGCCTAGAATCATAAACAACATGATGCTTCCACATATATGTTTGTTCTAAAAAAACATCACAAACTTCAAGAGGGGAAACATCACATAATACCTCATCTTTGAAGGGTTTGATGATGTAGTGCAGGAGACATTTTTGGATGACATCAATGCCTCGTCCTTGGTTGAGCCAACCAATGGTGTATGGATAAGGATGCAACGTCATTGTAAGGTTCAACCTCTTGATGACCTCTGCTAAGATTGGGTTCTTCTGGCTATTGTTGTCAATAATGAAATGGAGTGCGGTCTGTTGGAAAACATATAGTTCTAAACTTAGAGCTTTATATTCCTCATCTCATGAAAACATATTTTTTTCCCAAAGGAAATGGTAATTCAGAAAGTGACTTTCAAATTTTAATTCAATTCCATTATTGGTTAACTAGAAATAGGGCACGCACAATTTCCACCGTTGATCAGTTTCGCCTTTTTGATCGAACGACCCTAATATCTTCTAAGTTTTGGAGCCGCCTGAATTTTAAAGAGGCAAATCACTAAAGGTCGCTTGAGAGCTTTGTGCTTCGGGCGATTCTATAAGTCTTAATGATAAAAGCTCTTAACTCTGAATCACCAGAATATCAAAATGCCAAAGTATTAAATGTTAATTAATTAAGTTAATCATGATCAAGAGATAATTAATGACTTCACACTTCAGAGTTCGTACGCTTACCCAATATCCTATTCTAAAATCTCTGAAGCCCGAATTTCCGAAATGCTTAAAGTTAAATATGATTAATTAAGACTTTTACTAGATAATTAATCACTTCATAGTTTCGGGTTTCGAGAATTTCCTTTCGAGCTACATCTAAAATTCCCGAAGTATGAACTTCTGAAACACTCGAAATTGACACACCTTGTCAAATATGATTAATTAAGAGCTTAAAAGAGATTATCCAGGAATTAACCTTCGTAGATCTGAGATTCGGGGAATTTTCACTCTCTTTCATCTGAAGCTCACAAACGTCGAAGTATTAACGATATGTATGATTGGTTAAAGTTCACGATTTGAATTGAGATTAACAATTTAATTCAGTGAAGATCTTACAGACCTCTCTTGATTGTAGGCAAGCTAATGTTATGGAGCCATGATAAGTTGCAAGAAAACTTGATGGATCAGGTTTCAGAATCTAGCGGAACGATAAATCAGTTCGGAAGATGGATAAACTAAGAAAGGGACCAAATATAGTAGGGAAGGGGATAAATGGACAGAAAAATAGAGCACAAACTCTCCGGAGTGCTAAATCCCCGAAGTGGAGAGATCTAGTATCGTGTGTACTTTTGATTTCAATGGTAGAGATTTACTTCGGAACTCCGGGCTTCAGGAATTCTCACTTCACACATTCATATTTCTTCTGAAGCGGTTATTCCTGAAGTGAGAGATCTGGTGCCGCAAGTCCTTTTGATTTCAACGACG
>ML777952.1:363806-382135 GCA_009831015.1 Picea engelmannii
TTTCCACTTTCAAAAGCAAGGGATAAAATCACTACCTATTCAGATCAAGACCAGTGAATCAACCATTTCTAGATCAATACTGAGATGCATGTCGCCTTGACCCTCTCTGTTTAGGAAACTAGTAATTGGCTTTATCGCTATACCCATAGTCTCATCTTGATATACCAAACCCAACCATCTCAGTTGAGTTATCTTCTCTAAACCAGATTCAATCAACTAATGTAGGAACAGGGCCGCATCTGATCCATATACCCACATTATATTATTTAATAAGGGGTCTAGGCATAATAGTAGTAGTATTGGTAGGCACACCAGCCAACTTCATAAGTGGAATAAGCAAGCGAGGTATTTTCTACAGTGGTATATTGATCGAGGATTCATACCTATCGAAAATTATTCATATCTATCTCTGAGTAGGTTTAGTGTTGGGGTAAAATCCATTTCCCATTCATAATTACTTGATTTTATGGTCCAACCCCACAGAAATGGAAGAGAATATGTAGCACTCATCACAGAAGAGGTGAGGGAGTAAGTAAGAGAACTATTATTTTATTATCATTTATGGTAAGTACTTTGAATTCGAATATTAAATGCTTTTTAGGTGGTATTGGCCTTAGTGCAGTGGTTCTTGTTGCCAAGGATAGTGAATTATCCCTCCGATGCTCACTTGATTTTTAGATTGATTTTTTATCCAAGGCCCTAATTAATAAATAGGCGTAAATGGGTTTGGGAGTAGTTAAATAATAGTTTCTTGGATAGTAGTTGAACAGAGAAGGGGTGGTTTGCAGGTTGGGAGTTTCATTAGGGATAGTTTGGTGGGCTAGTAAAGGTAATAGAATTTGTGTCTCCAGTAGTTAGACAAAAGTTGGAAGTAGAATTTGGATTTCAAATGGGTTTTAGTTGTTCACTTCACTAAACCATACCTATGTGCTCCACCATAGGAGGGAATGCATATAAATACTATGGGGTTGGTCAACTATTCCCCCTACTCGAGAATAATTAAGAACCAACCTTCTCTATACGTCTTCTTAGGCACTCGAGGAAATGAATAGGAAGGGGAATTTTGTGTACTAGACATCAACACTTAAAGGCCTTCGCTTGCACATTCCCCATATCATAGTTAAGTAAGGTCCTACCCCGATGAGATGAAATGGACTATAGTTATCCCCGAAAATCAGTAGCACCCAGATTGTAGATTCTTTGCCTGTGTATGGTAGGAGATGTATCTATGACCTCTTGCACACATACCCATGCCTGGACCCTTAAATAATAATAAAATCATGTCTAGGAACTATATCTATCTTTGGTCTATCTAACTAACTAAATAATAGTATAGTAGGGTAGTATCCCTTTTGCTTTTCCAACAACAAAACATCATCCTGAATGGGAAACATTGGCCCCCTCTCTATATATGCAATAAAGGAAGGCCTTTTCTAGAATCATAGTGATAAATGGAAGTCAAATGGGTTGTTCTCCCCACACAATCGACATGAGGGTGAATTTATTCAGATGTACAACTTATACAAAAATCAAGAGATTAGCATGGAGCATAACCCATCATTGTAGTTGGTTGGGCTCAGATCATAACCTATAGTTGGATTGGAGGATAAGAATTTCATTTCTCCATTCCAAGGTGGAGTGGACAACACTAGAACTAGATAAGTCCCAGACCCAACAAGCTACTATAGTTGAGATGCATCCATACATCTAATTGAAGGAAGGCGGGAAGAGGGGGGATCAACCAAAGTTGATTCATGAAAAAATAGTAGGTAGCATTCAATGTATAAAGAAGAATTACCCTTCTAGTTCATGGGTTGAGTATT
This sequence comes from Picea engelmannii, assembly GCA_009831015.1. Lineage (NCBI taxonomy): Eukaryota > Viridiplantae > Streptophyta > Pinopsida > Pinales > Pinaceae > Picea > Picea engelmannii. Next base: position 365,630 of record ML777952.1, read on the forward strand.
TCCCAACCAGACTTCCTTCATGGCCTTAGTAACCTTGGAAATTGGAATTATCAAGGTGGTAACTCACCACAAATAATGGGAAATACATGAGGGGTAGTGCATCATGTTGTGTAAAAAATGTTGGTGTATCCTTCTTTCCATGCTGGTGGGCTTAGCTCATTCCCCCTCCCTAAATTTCTCCCTATGGTTGGATTCAATTGCGTAACTAGAATAAGAGAGGATTCGAGCAAAAATCCTACGATACGAGAGAACCCCAACATAAACCTATGGTATAAGTTTGTGAGGCCCAAGAAGCTGCAGAGCTCGGTCAGTGTCTTTGAGACCGACCAATCACATATGACTTGGATCGTGGTTGGATCCACATGCACACCCTACTCATCCATGGCGTATCCAAAATATTGGATTCTCTGCATAACGAAGGAACACCTCCAAATTGGTATATAGCTTGTGTTGTCGTAGGGTGCCCAAGGCTTGTCGAATGTAATCCAAATGTTCCTTCCAGGTTTTTCTCAAGATGAGGATATCATCTAGATATACAACCACAAAGGATTTTGTGAATGGCTGCAATATATCATCCGTCATCTGCATGAATGTAGTTGGGGAATTAGTCAAGCCAAAAGGCATGACCAACCACTCGAAGAGACCTTTTTTATACTTGAAGTTTGTCTTCCATACATCAATTTGCTCAATCGAAACCTAGTGGTAGCATGAATTCATATCAATCTTACTGAAAAATTTTGCTCCCTTGAGTTGATCGAGAAGATCGTCAATCCGAGGGATTGGGTATTGGTTCTTGACTGTGATCTTGTTCAAGGCTTTGTAATCAATAAAAAGTCTCTATCTCTCATCCTTAATTTATACCATAACAATTGGGCTCTTGCAAGGTGAGGATCTTGGTCTGATGTGGCCCTTCATAATTAATTCTTGGATCTAGCATTTGATTTCTTCATTCTCCATAATAGAATGCTTGTATACAGGGTCATCATGCAGAGGAGAACTGAGTGTCAAATAAATTGATTTATTTACCTGAAAGTGCAAAGGCTCCCTAATTAGGTTGGAAAATATGTCTTTGTTCTCTTCTACTATCTTTTCCACCTACTGTTGTTGTGTAGAGAGACCCTGTGTAGAGGTTTTGGTCATTGCAGTGCCCTTTTGTTCACTTTCCGACTGGACCACAAAGTGGAAAAATATCTCAGTCCGAGAGACCACCTTTCTGCATTGCGTCACAGAGATCAAATAGATCGTAGTATTTGGGACTGCCTTTGGTACCCTGTAGAGTTGACCTCACAGAGTAATAACGACACTACGAGGCCTAGAATCATAAACAACATGATGCTTCCACGTATATGGTTGTCCTAACAAAACATCACAAACTTCAAGAGGGGAAACATCACATAAAACCTCATCTTTGAAGGGTTTGATGACGTAGTGCAGGCGTCATTGTTGAATGACATCGATGCCTCGTCCCTAGTTGAGCCAACCAATGGTGTATGGATAAGGATGCGACATCATTGTAAGGTTCAACCTCTTGATGACCTCTGCTAAGATTGGGTTCTTCTGGCTATTGTTGTCAACAATGAAATGGAGTGGGGTCTGTTGGAACACATATAGTTCTAAACTTTGAGCTTTATATTCCTCATCTCATGAAAACATATTTTTTTCCCAAAGGAAATGGTAATTCAGAAAGTGACTTTCGAATTTTAATTCAATTCCATTATCGGTTAACTAGAAATAGGGAACACACAATATCCACCATTGATGAGTTTCCCCTTTTTGATCGAACAACCCTAATACCTCCTAAGTTTTGGAGCCGTCTGAATTTTAAAGAGGCAAATCACTAAAGGTCACTTCGGAGCTTCGTGCTTCGGGCGATTCTATAAGTCTTAACGATAAAAGCTACGAACTCCAAATCACCGGAATATCAAAATGCCAAAGTATTAAATGTTAATTAATCAAGTTAATCATGATCAAGAGATAATTAATGACTTCACACTTCGGAGTTCGTACGCTTACCCAGTATCCTATTCTAAAATCTCTGAAGCCTGAATTTCCGAAATGATTAAAGTTAAATATGATTAATTACGACTTTTAATAGATAATTAATCACTTCGCAATTTCGGGTTTTGGGAGTTTCCTTTCGAGCTACATCTAAAATTCCCGAAGTCTGAACTCCCAAAACACTCGAAATTGACACACCTTGTTAAATATGATTAATTAAGAGCTTAAAAGCGATTATCCAGGAATTGACCTTCACAGATCCGAGATTCGGGGAATTTTCACTCTCTTTCATCTAAAGCTCACGAATGCCGAAGTATTAATGATATGTATGATTGGTTAAAGTTCATGATTTGAATTACAATTAACAGTTTTATTCAGTGAAGATCTTATAGACCTCTCTTGATTGCAGGCAAGCTAATATTATGATGCCATGATGAGTTGCAAGAAAACTTGATGGATCAGGTTTTAGAATCTAGAGGAATGATAAATCAGTTCGAAAGATAGATAAACTGAGAAAGGGACCAAATATAGTAGGGAAGGGGCTAAATGGACAAAAAAAGAGAGCACAAACTCTCTAGAGTGCTAAATCCCCGAAGTAGAGAGATATGGCGCCGCATGTACTTTTGATTTCAACGACAGAGATTTACTTCGGAACTCCGGGCTTTGGGACTTTGGGAATTATCACTTCACACATTCAGCTTTCTTTCAAAGTGGTTATTCCCGAAGTGAGAGATCTGGTACCATGATTCCTTTTGATTTCAACGACAGAGATTTACTTCGGAACTCCGGGCTTCGGGAATTCTCGCTTCACACATTCAACTTTCTTCCGAAGTGGTTATTCCTGAAATGAGAGATCTGGTGCCACATTTCCTTTTGATTTAGATGGTCAGGAATTACTTCGGGACTTCGGGCTTCAAGCATTCTGAAATGCATAATACCAAAAACCTTCTAAAGTGTCAAATTTGTCGACACACGTCCACTTCGATCAACGGTCCAAATAGACTTCAGGTCTTTGGGAGTTTTTTACTCAGCACTGCTTGCCTCCTTCGGGAGTATGAAATGGTCGAATATAGGGATCATATGACACATGTTCCCCGCTCAGATCGACAGAGAGAAATTGCACGAAATTCACTCTATATTCTCTACATATGACCAAGAGTTGTGACCTCGACTTAGATTTGGCGCTTATCTCACTCTGCGAAGATCGAGAGCCATATTTTAATGGATTATGGAAATCAGTGGCTCGCGGGTATTCGAAATGTCAAAGTTGCATGAGGTCTAATGACAGAAAGAAGCCCCGAAGTTGTAGATCAAGTGCCACGCATCCTCAGGAACAAACGATCAATATTCACTTCGGGAATTCGGGCTTCAGGAGTTTCAACTTCCCCGCTCTCGTTTTCGTCTGAAGTAGTTCTCCCATAGTTCACAGATATTTTCCTTGTGTCCTCAAATCGATGGTTGTCATCCACTTCAGAGATCCAGCTCTACATGCAGACCACCCCTGAGCTCTGAAGTTCCAAAGTACATGGCATTCATCAGTTCAGACATGTGGTGTTCTCATCAGTCATAACACCTAGAATCTAGCTGGCGCAAACACGTGTCACTTCTCTTTTCATGACATGTTAGTATAGTGACATCAGACCACTGCATTAGATCATCCTCCGAGAAGCGTTCTTATTCAGCGCCAAAGTAGCGCCATCTCCAAGCGTGCTTAGAATGATCCTAAAGTTGGCAGGCAGATAAAACTTAGCGATGGCGCTAAACTTAGCTGGTGCACCCAGATCACAGATCGCGACCAGATCAATGACCACGTTTCATTGCGGGGAATCAACATGCTTGAACGATAAAATTCCTAAGCGGTCCCGCAATTGAAACTGTGGTATAGTAAAAGAGCTATGTGGTGTCACTGGGTGCATTACGGGACGCAAAGCGGTTGACTTCAAACCAACCCCTCGCGCCCTTGCAAAATAGAGGAACATAAAGGGACGTTGGTGCAACATCTGTCATCCACATCACGTAGCTCGTTCACCCTCCAACATGTCACACCTTCCACATCTGTTACCCCGCTTACCTCCATTTCATTTTCATTTTTTCCACGAACGATTACTTTTTCCTACGTCTGTTACCCATTCCTTGATGAACCATGCAAATCTATCCATCCGATTAGCCTTCTCCCTCTAAAGAAGCGTTTCTCCCAGCAGGTGAAGGGAAAGAAGAAAAATCAGTGAATCCCATCGTATTTTACACCCTGTCATTTCATTTCAGATATAGTTTATCTTAGTTAAATATTGTAAGAAGTCCAACCGTTTTGAGTTGTGAAAAAAATTGTATTAATACACAGATTCAAGATTTGTTCAGGGATGCTTCTTACCGAATGTAATAGAGAAAACTCTCCTTTGAGTATTAATACAAGTGCAGATAGAGATTCCAAATTTTGCCCAGTTTGGGTTATGTGTTTCTCCTGTATTTCCATATTTCAATATTTCTCTACATGCATTTCTTTGATAGATGTTTGATTGCAATTTAGTATCACAACTATTGTAATCGTATTATATCAGTAATTTTTTAAGTGAGCAATTTTTCCTCTATATTTACTGTGAGTAAAACAAGACCTGCAAGCTATGTGAATTACAATACTTTATACTTTGTTCAAGGGTGCACTATCTATTTTCTTCCACTGCAACAAGGTGAGATTCTTCATCAATTGACGCCTTACTTTGTTTAATAGTTTTGTAAATTTCCCCCACACCATTCGATATTACAATTGTGACTCAGACATGAAATACGGCCTCTGCGCTGGCATATTGTTATTTTCTTTTAAGGATCTTTTCTCTTATAACTAAAGGTAGAAAAAGCAATCTTTAAAAAACATTCTCTTCAAACTTTCCTGATGCCTGACATTACTCTTTGAGCCTTAAGTTTAATCTCAGGAACAACATATTTTTGGCGTCGTTTCCAGGGATGGAGAAACAAAGTTATTTTTCCCTGGGAGAACGACAAAGTAAAACTTTAATCTTTGATGGTGAACAAAGATTGAATACATGAAAAGGTTCATTTTTCACCTCACGACTCCTTGGTTAGAAGACTCCACATGATTCACTGGCGACTCCATTGGTTTCAAAATGTCAAGTTCTTTTGCTGCTCGGATTGCTGCGAGGTTTGCTCCTTTGGACTTTACAAATGTTTTTGGTTTTCCAAAGATTGTTCCTGATATTAAAGAATGGGGAGATCATCTTCCTAGTTTTAGAGAGGATAAAGGTGATAACCCTGCTCAACATTTGTTTGAATATCATAAGATCATGCATCAACTATATATTCATCATGAAGATGTTTTGATGAAACTGTTCATGTTTAGTCTGGGAGGGAATGCTCGACTTTGGTACAATCTCTAATCCCTTCCAACATTTCATCATAAAAATAATTCCATGCAACTTTTCATAAATATTGCAAAAGAATGTATTCATCATAGTTCCTTTTTGAAGACTGTTGCAATTTATATTTCATAGAACAATATTGTAAAGATAATCAGTTTGTTGATGAAAAAGAAGAACATGATAGCAATTGTGGTCAACTATATAAAGAGGAATTTGCAAAAAAACAACATATCCTTCAAACAAATTAGGAAAATTTGTATGAAGAAAACTTTGAAGTAAATCAAGAAGAGGTTTCTTGCAGCAGTAAGAATGAAGACGACGTGATTGCAAGTAAAAATGAAGAAATCCTTACAGACCCTCCAGTCCTTTGAGCTGATCAAAGACAGGATGATGAATCTTCCGATGATCTAGATCCTTGCGATGGCCAATGGCTTATTGAAGACCATAAGCAATCATCTCTTGGAAAAGATGATTTTGAGAGTTCACTTCAGCAAGAAAAGTATCAGTTGCACTATAAAAGAAATCATCATGTGTATGACAGTGATGAAGAAGATTCTTGGACAGGCAATGGAGAAGATAAGGAGGGGCTACTAGAGCAGTTGATCTCTCCTTCCTATTTAGCAACTGATGAGCAACAGACTAGTAAGCCTCTATATGACAGTCTCAAGCCAGGAAAAGAAAAGATCAATAGTGGAGAAAGTGTGCAAAGGAGTTTCATGAAGCTAGGCCAACAAGAAGAAGTATTGCTTGATTCTGATTTTTTTTTATCTTTCAATGATCCAGTGGATGTTTGGTTGGAGTATTTTCTTCAAGAGGTCCAAAATGTTGTGGAGTTTTGTGTGCAACCAAGCATCAGCAGTAAGCGCAAGCTACCTATCCATTCTTTGTTGCAAAAAACTTATTATCTTTTCATTCCTCCATTTAGCAACAATCAAGGTATGTTAAGAAATCCACTATTTGCATGGCTCCATTGGAAATTCCATATTACTTGATTAATGGAATTTCACCTTATTAGTGTAGGGCCAATGTATATAAATAAGTTGTCCAAATCAACATTTCATTTCAACATTCTAGTTCAACATTTTATCTCAATTCAGAGGTTCGGTTCTCCGTCTAGCATTCAATATGGTTCATTTTTTAGGCATTATGACTCCATATCCCAATGACAGGGTTCAGAGTTAGATAGGGTTAATTTCAGGTCGTAGAAGGATGAAGACAAATGGTTTCTTGTTCTTGGTGCTTTGCAGAGTAGATCTTGTTGAACATGATATGAGGCTCAAGAAAAACTTGACACTCGCCTTTTCATCTTTTTAATTTCTCTAAAAGCAGGTGATAAATAAATAATATTGCATGTTGAAAGTTAAAAAGAAAATAAGGTATGAGTCCCTACTCCTCTTATAGTCCCAATAAAATTGAAATATTCTTTTTGAAAGGAATGTGAAGGGAGTTTTTCTCATGATGATATTGTCGCCTGATCAAATATCATCAAAGTATAAATATCACAGCTTAATTATGAAGCCTTCTCTAAATGAAATAAAAATAAAAGAAAAAAATAAATTAAAAAGGGCTTGAAGAGAAGTTCGAGAGTCAATAAACAAACTTGTGTGGAAATGAGACCCTTTTGCACAGACTCTTTGAGTCTTCGTTTCATTATACTATGTCTATCTTTGAGCTTTTATTCACTTCTAATATCCACTATCCTTTCCTTAGTCTTCATAGAAAGAAAGGGTTTCACCTTGACTCTGAAAACTTAAAAACATACCTTCAAAGAAGATTAGGTGAAATCTTTTATGTTCCTTTGATTTTAATTGAGAAAGTATGTCTAGGCTAATCATGACAACTTTAGCTCCTCTATCAGATTTTAAACTAATTAATTCGCTCAAGGTCAATCCCTGAAAAATAAAATTCCCATAAAATCTTCTCTATAGGCAAAGGTGTATTGAAGATCGAGAGAGAATTAGCCCATAGTACAATAAAAATTTGTTGACAGACCTTCGTTGTTAAAATTTAAACATATATCATCCCTTGTGTGATACATACAAATTGATTGCCCCCAATTGAAAAATATTAAAATATAAAACAGACGGTGAAAGGAAATTCATAATGTGATTGCCCCCATCTGGTCCAAGACAAATGGTGAAAGGAAATTTGTAATTCGATTGCCCCCATTTTGTCCAAAAAGAGTTGATGAAAGGAAATTCATATAATGATTGTCCTCATCTTACCAAAATGCGAATTGAAGTGGTGAAAGGAAATTCAATGGGAGATGTAGATAACTTAACCAGGGTACTAAACAAGCTCACTGGCAGTGAAGCAATATATATGATGTCTGTAAGGCTGTCATACACATATATAAGATACTATGGTATCTGGTTCTCCTTCCAGTAACATTTACATCCTAAACCAACAAGGGATGCCCTAAATAAATTGTTAAATTCACTTAAGCTTGATGTGAACGAAATCAACCAAAGTCTGATATTTCAGTTAGGGTTGTTTTGATTATCTTAAGCAAATCCAAACTCATTTTTAGGAAAGGGAAATTATTAATAGCCTAACTTGAGATCAATAATTAGGTGTGTTTTGAAGGTTTTTTGAGATTCGGTTGATGATAATTTTTTTGTGTATGATTAGTCCATGAAATGTGTGTTTCCCATAAATGTAATAATGACTCCATTCACCCAATAAAGGCACTCGGTCTACTGTTCTTCCACATCTCACAGGGAGATGCGATCCCCAGATGGAGCCTATGTTGGAACACATATAGTTCAAAACTTTGAGCTTTATATTCCTCATCTCATGAAAACATATTTTTTTCCCAAAGGAAACGGTAATTCAGAAAGTGACTTTTGAATTTTAATTCATTTCCATTATTGGTTAACTAGAAATAGGGCGTGCACAATATCCACCGTTGATTATTTTCCCCTTTTTGATCGAACAACCCTAATACCTTCTAAGTTTTGGAGCCGCATGAATTTTAAAGAGGCAAATCACTAAAGTTCGCTTCGGAGCTTCGCGCTTTCGGCGATTCTATAAGTCTTAACGATAAAAGCTCCAAACTCTGAATCACCGGAATATCAAAATTCCAAAGTATTAAATGTTAATTAATTAATTTAATCATGATCAAGAGATAATTAATGACTTCACACTTCGAAGTTCGAACGCTTACCCAGTATCATATTCTAAAATATTTGAAGCCCGAATTTTAGAAATGCTTAAAGTTAAATATGATTAATTAAGACTTTTACTAGATAATTACTCACTTCACAATTTCATGTTTCAAGAATTTCCTTTCGAGCTACATCTAAATTTCATGAAGTCCGAACTCCCGAAACACTCGAAATTGACACACCTTTTTAAATATGATTAATTAAGAGCTTAAAGACAATTATCCAGGAATTAACCTTCGTAGATCTGGGATTCGGGGATTTTTCACTCTGTTTCATCTAAAGCTCACGAATGCCGAAGTATTAACGATATGTATGATTGGTTAAAGTTCATGATTTGAATTGCGATTAACATTTTTATTCAGTGAAGAACTTACAGACCTCTCTTGATTGCGGGAAAGCTAATCTTATGGCTCCACGATAAGTTGCAAGAAAACTTGATGGATCAGGTTTCAGAATATAGCGGAATGATAAATCAATTCGAAAGATGGATGAACTAAGAAAGGGACCAAATATAGCAGGGAAGGGGCTAAATGGACAGAAAAAGAGAGTACAAATTCTTTGGAGTGCTAAATCCCCGAAGTGGAGAGATCTGGAGCTGCATGTACTTTTGATTTCAACAACGGAGATTTACTTCAGAACTCTGGGCTTTGGGAATTCTCGCTTCACACATTCAACTTTCTTCCGAAGTGGTTATTCCCAAAGTGAGAGATTGGGTGCCACGTGTCCTTTTGATTTCAACAACAGAGATTTACTTCGTAACTCCGGGCTTCAGGACTTCGGGAATTATCGCTTCTCACATTCAACTTTCTTCTGAAGTGGTTATTCCCGAAATTAGAGATCTGGCGCCACATGTCCTTTTCATTTAGATGGTCGGGAATTACTTCGAGACTTTGGGCTTCGGGCATTCTGAAATCCATAATACCACAAACCTTCTGAAGTGTCAGATATGTCGATACGCGTCCACTTTGTTCAACGGTCCAAATAGACTTCGGGTCTTCGAGAGTTTTTTAATCAACACTGCTTGCCTTCTTTGGGAGTATGAAATAGTTGAATACGAGGATCTTCAGACACATGTCCCCTGCTCAGATCAATAGGCAGGAATTGCATGAAATTCGCTCTATCTTCTCTACATATGACCAAGAGTTGTGACCTCAACTTAGATTTGGGTGCTCATCTCACTCTGTGAAGATCGAGAGCCATATTTTACTGGATCATGGAAATCAGTGGCTCGCGGGTATTTGACATGTCAAAATTTCGTGAGGTCTAGTGCCAGACAGAAGCCCCGAAGTTGCAGATCAGGCGCCACGCGTCCTCAAGAACATACGATCAATATTCACTTTGGGACAGGCTTCGGGAGTTTCAACTTCCTTGCTCTCGATTTCCTCCGAAGTAGTTTCTCCCGGAGTTCACAGATATTTGCCTCATGTCCTCCTCAGATCGACAATCTTTGTGCACTTCGGAGCTCCATCTCTACATGTAGACCTCCCCCGAGCTCTGAAGTGCCAAAGTATGTGGCAGTCATCATTTCATACATATGGTGTTATCATTAGTCATGACACCTTGCATCCAGCTGGCGCAAACACGTGTCACTTCTCTTTTCATGACACATCAGCATAGTGACATCAGACCACCACGTTAGATCATCCTCCAGGAAACGTTCTTGTTCAGCGCCAAAGTAGCGCCATCTCCAAGCGCGCTTAGAATGATCCTAAATTTGGTAGGCAGATAAACCTTAGCGGTGGAAATAAACTTAGTTGGTGTGTCCATATTGCAGATCACGACTAGATCAACGACCACATTTCATTGTGGGGACTCAACATGCTCGAATGATAAAATTCCTGAGCGGTCCCACCATTGAAACCGTGGTATAGTAAAAGAGCTACATGGCATCACTAGGTGCATTGTGGGACAAAAAGCGGTTGACTTCAAACCAAGCCCTCGCGCTTCCGCAAAATATAGGAACATAAAGGGACGTTGGAGCAACACCTGTCATCCACATCATGTATTCCATTCACCCTCTAGCCTGTCACACCTTCCACATTGGTTACCCTGCTTACCTCCATTTCATTTTCATTTTTTCCACAGACGATTACTTTTTCCTATGTCTGTTACCCATTCCTTGACGAACCATGCAAAGCTATCCATTTGATTAGCCTTCTCCCTCTAAAGAAGTGTCTCTCCCAACAGGTGAAGGGAAAGAAGAAAATGCTAGCGAAGCCCATAGGATTTTACATCCTGTCATTTTGTTTCAGATATAGTTTATCTGAGTTAAATGTTGTAATAAGTCCAACCGTTTTGAGTTGTGACAAATTTTGTATAAATACACAGATTTAAGATCTGTTCAGGACTGCTTCTTGCCGGATGTAATATAGAAAACTCTCATTTGAGTATTAATACAAGTGCAGACAAAGATTCCAAATTTTGTTCAGTTTGGGTTATGTGTTTCTCCTGTATTTCCATATTTCAATATTTCTCTATGCATTTCCTTGATAGATGTTTGATTGCAATTTAGTATCAAAACTATTGTAATCGTATTATATCATTAATTTTTTAAGTGAGCAGTTTTTCCTCTATATTTACTATGAGTAAAACAAGACCTGCAAGCTATGTGAATTACTGTACTTTATACTTTGTTCAAGGGTGCACTATCTATTTTCTTCCACTGCAGCAATGTGAGATTCTTCAACAATTGATGCCTTACTCTGTTTAACAGTTTTTTAAATTTCCCCCACACCATTTGATATTACAATTGTGACTCAGACATGAAATACGACCTCTGCGCTGCCATATTGTTATTTTCTTTTAAGGATCTTTTCTCTTATAACTAAAGGTAGAGAAAGAAATCTTTAAAAAACATTCTCTTCAAACTTTCATGATGCCTGACATTACTCTTTGAGCCTTAAGTTTAATATTAGGAACAACAGGGTCCACTTCACTCACATATGTAAGTGGAAGAGGTGCTCCTCTTTTTCAATCTCCTTTGGCTCCTCTGGTTGGACGTTTTTGGTAGCGATGGTGAAATGGGGTTCTGCGTAAATGATTTTTTTCCCTTTTCTGGTTTTGAATCAGAGTCTGAGTTAGCATTCGACCCTAAGTCTTTCATCTCAACCAACAATGACTGTTTGGAGAGACATTCATCATTATTGTGCCAAGGGATTTTTTTGAAATCGCACCACTTTCCAGTGTCCTTCTTCTACTTCTCATTACCATTCTTTGTTGGTGGCTTGCATCGGTTGTCCTACGGCTGGCCATCCTTGCTCTATTCTTTTCCCTAATATTTAGGGCCACCTTTACCAGGCTTCTGTTGCGATGTGTTTGCAAAACCAAAATCTTGTTTTATTATTTTTCTTGAACTTTTACTTGATATTATCAACATATCAGTGAGCGGCTCCCTGTGGGAGATGTCTACGAACTCCATATTTGTTTGGATGTACCTATGTAGGCCACCGTGGTACTTCAAAACCAAGTGTCTCTCATAGTATTTAATACCTAGCTTTGTGCACAATGTATGGAAGATGTTGGTGTACTCCAACATTGTCTGGTCTCTCTCCTAATGCAAAGTTGTCCATCTCATGTACTGTTCATCATAGTTTCCAATAGGGTAGTATTTATCCTTGAGTGCATCAACAAAAGTTGCCCATGTAGGTCCTGGACCAAAAATCGCAAACTCATCTTCGACATGTTGCTCACAATAAGTCTCCCACCTATCTCTAATATGGGGAAGGGCCTTGAGGAGCATGAAGGTTATTTTTTCACTATTGGAAATTTTTTGGATAGAGAAATAACCCTTTAGTATACCTAACCATTTTTTGAAAGCGTCAACGTCTATTTGGACTTCAAATAAAGGAATATCAAATTTAACTTGCACCTTAAAGGGTGTCGCACCTCCAAAATGACTATTGGTTGAAGGTCCCTATGTTGTTGTTGGAAGTAATCAAAAGATCTGGGAAAAATTATCCATCATTTCGTTCCTCTATTGCGTGAGGGATTCCTCGAGCAACAACTTGATAGTGAAGCCCCTTAAGGAGCACGAAGGTGATTTTTTCACTACTGGAAAAAAATTGGACAAAGAAATAACCCTCTATTAGACTTAACCATTTTTCCAAAGCATCAACGTCTATTTGGAGGTCAAATAAAGAAATAACAAAGTTAACATGTACCTTAAAAGGCATTGCACCTCCGAAGTGACTGTTGGTTGAAGGTTCATTTGTTGTTCTTGGCAGTTATTGAAGGATCTGGGCAAAATTATCCATCATCTATTTCCTTTGTCGTGTGAGGGATTCCTCGAGCAATAGTGTGATAGGATCTTATGCTCTATCGTCTCTCTTTTATTCTTCCATGGGAGGTTGCTTAAGCCGACAGGAGCGTTCTTCCCCAAGCTCAACTAGTTCGATACCCAACTCTCAGTAGCTTGACCTCGTCGAGGAAATGCATAGAGAAACAGTGAAGAGAAGATTGCTCGGATACTACTGATCCATATTATATTTAGAATGACATGAAGGAAAATATGTGACAGAGATATAACAAGGAAATACACAAAGATATTGCAAGGAACACAGTAATACATTAAAACTCAAATCTTATTTATGATTGTCTAGAATACAAAAGACTGTAAAATGAAAAGAACACAAGCTAGCTAAAATGGTGGTATCTTATATCTGAAGAGAGAGATGTGTCAGCTACGCTCATTCACAAGAAGTTGATTACAAAAAGGATGAAAATGACTTTTAACATAAATAATCAATGAGAAAACCCTAAACATCCAAAATTCTAACCCTATAATATGAAACACCAAAAGGTTTGTGGGCCCTGATGTGGTTAGTTGGTGCATCAACTTCTCGGGGATGCAAATTTTACATAAGATCTCTGTTTGGGGCCTCAAAAGGGCCCCAAAAGTTTGGGACCCAAAAAATCATAGAAAAAATGCCAAGATGTGGAACCTTTTTGAATTAGTGGATCAGGTGGGTGGCCACTAGTATCCACTTGGATCAGTCTCCAATAGTATATGTTACATCTACTCATGTTGAAGGATATGAAACTAGTAAAGGGGCGTACCTTTGCTCTGGATCTATACTATAAGTGGATATGGGACTGTGATATGGTATTTACAATGAATGGATATGGATAATCTTTTGCATTTCCAACCTCTATTCTTGGTAGTAGGTAAGGTATGGGAATAAAAGGGTAGACGTACTATAATTTGCATAAAGGAACAAGGGGGAATGTACCAAAACGTGAAACATGTTATAGATGTGCATATTAATTTGTTGGTTATTCATCGGGGACTAGTTTTGTTGTTAGTGTTGTATCTACTACTCGTACTGGTGTTCGGTCTTTATAATATACATAACCACTTTATTAAACAACTAAATCATTTGTTGGGACAAGAAGTGATGCTAGGAAAGGTGGTGGATCTACTTGTGTTGGATCTTCGACTGGACCAAAAATCCAAACTAGTGTTATCTTAGTTTCTTCCTCTACTCCAACTGATGGTGGTGGATAAGCTTGGACGAGAAGGGATGTTGATGGACTTGGACTTGCTAGCTACGCATTTCCTACTTTTTTGTTTGTCAGGGGCCTTTTCTCATGCTTTTACTTCTACCACTTATGGATCAATGAATACTAAGCCAACAGAAAAAAACTGTAGAATCTACCCCACTAAATGCATCAAATATGCAAATATGTGCACCTCGCAAATCTAGTAGCTAGGGAAAATTCTAAGGCAGGAGAAGCAACAATAGTGTATTATATCAATGTAGTAGACCCAATAACAAAAGAGGAAACATTTGATCTAGTAAAAGTGTTCCACTATTTCTATTCTAGATACAAATCATCTAGTCACAGATCCCACCCCAGGTTCCCCTTCGCCTGGTTCCATAGTCACTTGCATATAGCAAAGGTAGGTGAATATCTATATGCAATTGTTATGAATCCAATCTTGTAGTGACTTGGAGATCGAGACCGAGCATAAAAATATCAAGTTACAGATCGAAGAAGAGAACCAAAGAACCAAAAGAAGAGACAACAACATCAACACCCACCTAGCTAGACAAAGCTAGGAGAACAAATCCTAAAACAGGGCCAAGACAAAACGTAAATCCAACAAGACACAAGCCAACCAAAAGGATATCTTGATGCATCAGTACCAAAACAAGCAACAAGAGGACACAAATATCCAGATACTTAAGTTACATATCAACCTCAAGGCTAGTTTACTAAGTTTATTCACCATAAAAAGTAAATAATTCAAACATAGGAAGTCATAAAGATGATCCGTAAAGATCTTTTAATGACTGTGGTTGAGTTTTTAATTGCATGTGTTAATTAACCATTTGAGAAGCTTAATCAAAGAATGAGGAAATAAGAGGAATTAAGACAGCCATTACATATATGCAGATCTGAAATGAAGTAATAAACAACAAACCATAACAAGAGAAGTGATAACGGAGTTCAGCACAACGTTGCCTACGTCTCTGGGCCTTTGTCTCTGTGGGGGAGGCTTCTTTATTTTTGTTCAAAGCTAAAAAAAATACATCGCAGTAGTGCCAATTGGCTACAAGACTGATCTGGTCATGTTCTTCCAGATCTCTAGAACCCAGCAAAAGAAATGACACGCAAAACGGATGATCGGAGCTCCCATAAATGGCCCGCAAGCGTATGCTCCTCAACAACTTCCCTGCATAAAAATGGCTTTGGCTTGGATTCCCTTCAACATAAATCTTCTCTGACTGTCCTCTATGGCCTCAAACAGGCCTAGTTTTTATAGATATGAAGTTAGTTATCCATCCCCAACTTCCTCCCAAAATCTGGGCTCCAAAAATGCCCAATATCTCCCAAAAATGGATAAAATCCATTAATTACAGGCATAAAAATCAATTAAAAATCCAAAACATAATATAAAAACCCACTTTGCATATATATTTGGGGGTAAGCCCCCTTTGTCCGGCGCGCACCCCTAAACTTGTTCATATGGATAGATATGTGGCCAAGCGCCAGCCCAAAGGGCTGTGTGTTGGCTCCTTTCCCGTAATCATAGGTCACATGCTAACTTATCATAGGATCGCATCCTAAATATGTGCCCCGACTGTTGGCTATAGCCTTGGTCGTGTGCGCCAAAAATGGAGGTGGTTAGGTATATGTATGAATCCGTGGGCTAATTCATAGGATGGGTCGCGCCCCTTTTTAGTGGATGGTCACATGACATAACAAAACCACGGTTGAAACCATGGGCTGGGGCTAAGCCCCAGCCCTTTCCACCTCCAACTAGCACTTTGTTTTAATTTAAATAAATTATTTGCCATATGAATAATAAGAAACACCAGTGGAGTGGGTGGTTAGCCCAGTCTTGCCAATCCGTATCTTGGAGGAGGTCGGGGGTTCGACTCCAGTGGAGACCCCAAAATTTTGCATAACACCGGAGAGCCAACCAGAGGGTGCCACGTGACAACCCATGACTGGGCCACGTGGCACCACGTTATTCATCCGAACCGATGCCACCTATCAACAACTGACCGATCCACTTGTTTGTCACATGACCCATTGTGTCTCTGCCACATGTCCTCTCTAGAAGCTGCCACATCATCTCCTGCTGACGTCATCCCGTGCCACGTGTCACCCTTACAGTGGTGACACGTGTCACCCTCGGATTGGTCCAGTTGCCTGCCACTTGTCTTCCCTGTCAGCAAACCTGCCCAGTCACCACCTGCCACGTGTCTACTGATGTACCTGCATAGTGCCATGTCATATGTACGACCTGTACAATCGGCCTGCCACGTGGACTGTACGGACTGTACAATCACCCATTTTTTTTGCCTGTTTGGGTTTTCGATCATAATGCGATATATTTCGCATACGACATCCGTTTGATGAAGTAATTATATGGCCAGAATCAGGAAGACGAGGCGGACACAATGGCGTTGGTTTTGTTGGATTCTGAGCACTTTCATTTTGAGCCTTTTTTAGCCCTG
>ML777952.1:384419-407035 GCA_009831015.1 Picea engelmannii
GCCTGGTTTTTATAGATCTGAAGTTGGTTATCCATCCCCAACTTCCTCCCAAAATCTGGGCTCCAAAAATGCCCAATATCTCCCAAAAATGGATAAAATCCATTAATTACAGGCATACAAATCAATTAACAATTCAAAACATAATATAAAAACCCACTTTGCATATATATTTGGGGGTAAGCCCCCTTTGTCCGGCGCGCGCCCCTAAACTTGGTCATATGGATAGATATGTGGCCAAGCGCCAGCCCAAAGGGCTGTGCACTGGCTCCTTTCCCATAATCATAGGTCACATGCTAACTTATCATAGGATCGCATCCTAAATATGTGCCCCGAATGTTGGCTATAGCCCTGGTCGTGTGCGCCAAAAATGGAGGTGGTTAGGTATATGTATGAATCCATGGGCTAATTCATAGGATGGGTCGTGCCCCTTTTTGGTGGCTGGTCACATGACATAACAAAACCACGGTTGAAACCATGGGCTGGGGCTAAGCCCCAACCCTTTCCGCCTCCAACTAGCACTTTGTTTTAATTTAAATAAATTATTTGCCATATGACTAATAAGAAACACCAGTGGAGCGGGTGGTTAGCCCGGTCTTGCCAGTCCGTAGCTTGGAGGAGGTCGGGGGTTCGACTCTAGTGGAGACCCCAAAATTTTGCATAACACCGGAGAGCCAACCAGATGGTGCCATGTGGAAGCCCATGACTGGGCCACGTGGCACCACATTATTCGTCCGAACCGATGCCACCTGTCAACAACTGACTGGTCCACTTCTCTGCCACATGACCCATTGTGTCTCTGCCACATGTCCTCTCCAGAAGCTTCCACGTCATCTCCTGCTGACGTCATCTCGTGCCACGTGTCACCCTTACAGTGGTGACACGTGTCACCCTTGGATTGGTCCAGTTGCCTGCCACTTGTCTGCCCTGTCAGCAAACCTACCCAGTCACCGCCTGCCACGCGTCTGCTAACATACCTACATAGTGCCATGTCATCTGTACGACTGTACGACTTGTACAGTCAGCCTGCCACGTGGACTGTACGGACTGTACAGTCACCCATTTTTTTTGCCTGTTTGGGTTTTCGATCAGAATGCGATATCTTTCACATACGACGTCTGTTTGACGAAGTAAATATATGGCTGGAATCAGGAAGACGAGATGGACGCAATGGCGCTAGTTTCGTCAGATTCTGAGCACTTTCATTTTTGATCCTTTTTGAGCCCTGTCAGGCTCCTAGATCCGATTCTGGATCAAAAGATATCAGGGGTAAATAAAGCATAGTCTCAGACATATTTAGTCATTGATCTTGAAACTAATCATGAAGAATTAGTTCCACAAGCACCACCAACAACCCAGGCATAGATGGCTAGAGGGAAAGAAACAAGAGGAAAGGAAGAAGTAGGGGCATCGATCCCATAATTCCCTATTATGTATCCATTTGAACCAACATGTCTCCCAACAATGTCCCTTCCATTTGTTAACCTTTTAACCATTTTTTTACAATGTCCCTTCCATTTGAAATGATATTCATAAGTATATTTAGATTCCCCATTGCATTCCTTCTATTTCAAACATTTACTCGTAAGTAACCAAATTAACTACAAAGGTCACGACATCCCTTCAAATTAAAGAAACATAGCCTTGCTTATATGCACTAACATCACATCAGAGGTCGACCCTGTTATCGCACAATTTGTAGAAAGGATAAAAGGCTTGAGGTTTGAAGGTCAAACTGGCATAACAAGAACCAATCCCACCCAATGTCACCACAATGGGATGGTTCTTTCTCTTTAGGGAGGTAAGGACCTTGGGAGACATAGGTGGGATGCAGTTGATTATGATATGGATCCCATCTATGACATAGAGAGTAGTCTCCAAGTGTTGCCTTTTCAATTATCACAGCATGTTATTCTTGACCACTGGCAACAAGGAGATGAGGTTTTCACCCATACTTTTCAAACACCCAAGGAAGACCTAGTACCTTGCCTGCCTGATAGTTTTCAGTATTACCTTGAGGGTGTTGATGAGCACTCCTCTGAGCACTTTGGCCCTTTCGATGAAGATGATCATCAACCACTATTGTGCTCAGATCTTGATAAGAGTAAGGACCTTCTTTGCTTGATGAAGGATCCTTGTGATGATTTTCCCAGGCCACCTCCGATTACCCTACCTTGTTGTGTCTCTAGAGGTGTGGTTGGGAGTTGTTTTTCTAATATTGAGTTCCCTCTAGGGAAAACCCTAGAGTCCAAGGGTCGGTTGGATACTACAAGTTTGAGTCTGTTATCTAAGTTTTTCAACTTTCCCTTGACTTTTTTCCAGTCGTCTGCTATATATTTGTTAATCCCTTCCTTGACTTCAGAGCGCGAGGATGTCCTAGGTAGCCAATTTGCGGACCTTTTGAGTCAGTTCTCTGAACCTTGGACTTTTCATGACCCTTTCTTGAAGTGGATTGAGTACTTTTCTTTCAATATGACTTGGCATGGTTTTATCCCTCCCACCCACCTCCATGAGTTAGACATTTTAATCTCTGATGATGTGATATATATTCTAACCCATGACATTTTTGTGCTTGACTTATCATTATTTTGGTTTATGATGAAGCACAAAGGCAGGTACCATGGGACGTTGCTAGATTGGCTTCACTGGTTGTTTGACTACACTCAACATCTAGCCAACAGGTAAGTATTTTGTTTTCACATTATATTATTGATTGTTTTATTTCATTCTATATATTTATAGATGTTGGGGTGGCATTACCACACCAATTTTGTTACTGATACTTCTATTGAGATTGAGCAGGTCAACAGGTTATGCCATAGATGCTAAGGTTCTCATGCGCTCTACGGTGAGCACATGACCCCGAGTTGGAGCCAGATTTTATCCCCCACTTTTAGGGATAACTAGGAGATCATGTCTCGAGGCCCACAGGTCCTGGACATGGAGTATCGAGAGTAGGATTGACTTTAGCATGGCCCTGGAGGGCCCACCTTTTCTTTCTTCCAGCATCTTTATCTTGTCAGCAACAACAAAATCCATCACCATCGGCTTGGCCCTGTGTCAGAAATGGTTCTTGATCCATGAGGTAATTAGTCCAGGTATCATGGTATGTGTCACTTTGATCATCAAAACCATTCAATGTATGCATCTAATTCCTTTTATTTCTAACAACTGCTTGGATCTTACACTTTCCCACTTGACCATGTTTGGGGGGATTGACAGGGTGCCCTAGCAAGCCCGTGTCTGTAGGTTTTGGTTTTCCACTAGGTGGATTTCTGAAAAGCCATCGTCTGATCCCATCATAKCTCCACTATTTTCATCTTGCTTCCCGCTCACTTATCCCATCCCACTTKTCTGGGCACTGGGTTGGGTCAACTGTGTCCCTATTGTGTGTATGCGGTAAAAGAAGCAAATGGCATAGTAGTATAGATAGAGTGGCATGACGCGGCTRGTTTAGGTGTCTGTAAATAGCTTGATTTCGGCATGAATGAGTAGCAAAGGAGAAGTCGTGAGGTTTCATATGGATCCTTTCTCTATAAGAATCGAGTCTTTGGAGAAAACATATTTCCACTTTCAAAAGCAAGGGATAAAATCACTACCTATTCAGATCAAGACCAACGAATCAACCATTTCTAGATCAATACTGAGATGCATGTCGCCTTGACCCTCTCTGTTTATGAAACTAGTAATTGGTTTTATCGCTATACCCACAGTCTCATCTTGATATACCAAACCCAACCATCTCAGTTGAGTTATCTTCTCTAAACCAGATTCAATCAACTAATGTAGGAACATGGCCGCATCTGATCCATATACCCACCTTATATTATTTAATAAGGGGTCTAGGCATAATAGTAGTAGTATTGGTAGCCACGTCAGCCAACTTCATAAGTGGAATAAGCAAGCGAGGTATTTTCTACAGTGGTATATTGATCGAGGATTCATACCTATCGAAAATTATTCATATCTATCTCTGAGTCGGTTCAGTGTTGGGGTAAAAGCCATTTCCCATTCATAAATACTTGATTTTATGGTCCAACCCCGTAGAAATGGAAGAGAATATGTAGCACTCATCTCGGAAGAGGTGAGGGAATAAGTAAGAGAACTATTATTTTATTATCATTTATGTTAAGTACCTTGAATTCAAATATTAAATGATTTTTAGGTGGTATTAGCCTCAATGCAGTGGTTCTTGTTGCCAAGGATAGTGAATTATCCCTCCGATGCTCACTTGATTTTTAGGTTGATTTTTTTTTATCCAGGGCCCTAATTAAAAAATAGGCGTAAATGGGGTTGGGGGTAGGTAAATAATAGTATCTTAGATAGTAGTTGAACAAAAAAGGGGTGGTTTGCAGGTTGGGAGTTTCGTTGGGGATAGTTTGTTGGGATAGCAAAGGTAATAGAATTTGTGTCTCTAGTAGTTAGACAAAAGTTGGAAGTAGAAGTTGAATTTAAAATAGGTTGTAGTTGTTCACTCCACTAAACCATTCTTATGTGTTCCACCATAGGAGGGCATGCATATAAATACTATGGGGTTGGTCCACTATTCCCCCTACTTGAGAATAATTAAGAACCAATCTTCTCCATAATTCTTCTCAGGCACTCGAGGAAATGAATAGGAAGGGGAATTTCCTGTACTAGATATCAACACTTAAATGCCTTCGCTTTCACATTCCCCATCTCATAGTTAAGTAAGGTCCTACCTCGACGAGATGAAATGGACTATAGTTATCCCCGAAAATCAGTAGCATCTAGATTGTAGATTTTATGTCTGTGTATGGTAGGAGGTGTATGTATGACCTCCTGCATGCATACCCATGCCTGGACCCTTAAATAATAATAAAAGCATGTCTAGGAACTATATCTATCTTTGGTCTATCTAACTAACTAAATAATAGTATAGTAGTGTAGTATCCCTTTTTCTTTTCCAACAACAGAGCATCATCATGAACGTGAAACATTGGCCCCCTCTCTATATATGCAATAAACGAAGGCCTTTTCTAGAATCATAGTGGTAAATGGAAGTGAAATGGGTTGTCATCCCCACACAATCGACATGAGGGTGAATTTCTTCAGATGTACAACTTATACAAAAATCGAGAAATTAGCATGGATCATAACCCATCATTGTAGTTGGTTGGGCTCAGATCAGAACTTATAGTTGGATTGAATCACATGAATTCCATTTCTCCATTCCAAGGTGGAGTGGACAACACTAGAACTAGATAAGTCCCAGACCCAACTAGCTAGTATAGTTGAGATGCATCCATACGTCTAATTGCAAGAAGGCGGGAAGAGGGGGGATCAACCAAAGTTGATTCATGAAAAAGTAGTAGGTAGCATTTAATGTATAAAGAAGAATTACCCTTCTAGTTCATGGGTGGAGTATTTCCCAACCAGACTTCCTTCATGGCCTTAGTAACCTTGGAAATTGGAATTATCAAGGCAGTAACTCACCACAAATAATGGGAAATACATGAGGGGTAGTGCATCCTATTGTATAAAAAATGTTGGTGTATCCTTCTTTCCTTGTTGGTGGGCTTAGCTCATTCCCCCTCCCTATATTTCTCCCTATGGTTAGCTTTGGTTGCGTAACTAGAATAAGAGAGGAGTCAAGCAAAAATAAGAAAATAATAAGTTGTCGTGTTATATAGATAGATGGTAGATAGGCCTCAACCAACCTATCAATCTTAGTAATGGAAGGAACAGGGGAGCAGGAATAAGGGAACAACAAAAATTCCAATTATGTTCCACGTCAACCAACATTTGTAGTTAGGTAAATGCGAATAGGGTGTGCTACTCAGCCAACTATATTGGGATTTTTCGTAGATTAGGATATATCTTCCTATCTATGCTCCAAATAAGCAACTAAAGCTAGGTGATCAAGGAAATTATCACTATGATTTATGAACATGAGCTCGACACAGAATCAGTTTCTGATCTCTACAAAATGACGTACATTCAATTATCACGTAAATAGATAGGTGATCTCCAAAGAAGTGCTACTCGACTCAACTATTGTTATGCGGGTTATACATCTTTCATACCCTCAAATTAAGATAACTCATGCTTTGGGACCACCCCACTTCAAATCGATAAGGATAATGATCCCACAAAACTCGGTTATATCACTCTCAATTGGTAAGGCTCCCTAAGTATACCTATTTATAAATGTTCCCAACGTTCAGGGAAAGAGAACTTGTCATTATTATCAACACACATGGGATGGGTCATCTTCCTTCTCTATATCCATCTAAAATGGAATACACACGACTTTCCTCTCATAATGGGGTTACCCTTTCATTTGCAGGAGGGATGGGTGTTATCTACACTAGTTTGGGTGGGGAGATAAATACGGTGGGTGGGCTCAATCAATCAATGGATTCATATCCGACAACCTCGTCTTCATACAGTTGAGTATTGACCTTCCTCTTTGATTTCTTTGTAGCTATTTTATATATACATATATGTAAGAGAAGATTTGGTCACCCCCTCCTTCGACTAGAGAGAAAAAACAAGAGAGAGGTCCTGCATTCCTCAATTTTATTGGTTTTTCACCCCAGGAAGGGAAATCCTCACTTGGCCTAAACCCCAAAATATTATTTATGTGTAATACTCCCAATAAAAGGATCGCATGCAGAAGGTTTCCAATAAATCATGTTTTCCAAAAGTATCCATCTAGAGATTCTCGATAGTGAACCCAAATCCGTGGGGGTTACACTACAAGCTATAAACTTTTCCTATTTCCAAGGAAGACACCATTCTCTCCTACCAATAAAAGGTGCTTGTCCCAACCGCCTATAGATAGTAGGAGACTCGAGGGGCTTAAATTTGTAAAGGGGAAGAATCATCGGTTGAACCTTAAGAATCAAGTCTTGATCCAATTCATTCTCTCGGCTATGTATGTAGACAAAACTCCAACCAGCATGAATTGGCATTGAACCTAAGGTATCAGGGCTATCTGGCATTGGGTGGGGGTGTATAAATATAAAGGTGGAATTTCATCAGATTTCCAAAGGGATATTTTGAAGTGGTTTCATCCAATTGCATAAGTATGAAAGCATTTTTCCAACCTATCTATCTATTTATCCATCTATAAAAGTGAAATAGGAAAACATATATGATCTAGTCTTTCTCCCTTCCCCCTTAAGAGTGTTATCTATCTCTCTAATTTCATGAAACTGGGTAATTCCCATTGTTGACCTAGATCATGTTACATATATATCCTGGACAATCATTGCACAATGGTGCCATCACCCGATATGATGAACACCTTATAGACAATAGGGTATCAGTTGTATCTAGATAGCCAATACCACTACATCTACTGTCGTGATATTGGACTATCAATCATCAGTCGCATCTGGATATGGCATTGGGGATACAACACCAAACCATGTAGGTAGGGTAGTCATCAGTTGTATCTAGATATATGGTGGCATCACACCCTATATACATTATACGACCCCCACCCCTCATCTATAGTTCCCTATTTCATCCTATGCTTCCATCCCTTCTATAGTTTATATATGGGCTTATGGTTGTATCACATCCTATAGATTAAATGAAACCCTAACCCCCCTCCCCTCTATAATAGTTATAGAAAGGGTGTCCTTGACTATAGTTGATAAATCTTGGAACTCGAGGTTTGGATAGTTTGGATATTGGCCCAAATTGCATCTCTAACAGATAGTAGTCCACTATCTATTCCAGGAGGAAAGCCAATTCCTAATTGTTGTTTGCAATAGCCAAGTCGGGAATCCAATCCCAACCCAGATAGTAGAGTGCCTACATATATCTATATATAGTTTCCCTAAAGTAAGTTGAGTGCGGCATAGAACTATCTATAGTTGAGGTTCCTAGCATTGAAGGTTCTCGTGACCTGCTAGTGATGTTGGTCATCCCACTTACTTACTATGCTATATGATGTTGGTTCATTATTGGATCGACCTTGATCTATAAGGGCGAGCAGGTAAAGGTCTTTGACCTCCCTTGTAGATGATAGAATAGAGGCGTGGGGGTATGCCAGATTGGGCGTGGGTTATAGTAGTGGTGGGATTTGTGAGTGCCATCAATTCCTTTCCATCTATTTATCCCACCCATAACCCAATACCTCTAGACCTTTCCAGAAAAGTCATGGGAGCACCCCCTTTCATAATCTATTGTGGGGGAAGAATGATCGATTCAATTCAAATCGGCTTCAAGTAAATAAATAGAGACAAGAGGTGAAATAAGTGAGGATATATATCATACCTTCCCTTGATAGGAACGAAGCCTTTACGTATTCAAGGTCATCTTGCAGACAAACATTAGTAGTACGCTTGCTTTCAAAATGAAACGTCTACTATTAATAAGAACTTTCCAAACTCCTATCAAAAGGTGATGGGAAGTAGGTGGTATCTATATTGAAGGTCCCAATCTCAAAACCCTATCCTAACACAAGAATGCATGCCCCTATATATATAATATAAATTCGATCACAAGCCTCTTTTGGTTTACTTCCAGGGGGGGTTAAGGTAATATCAATGTTGCTTCCCTTATATATTCTATAAAGAGGGAAGAGTGTTATTCCCATTATTCATTTGATCGATTTCCTTACCTCCATTATTTATAGGTTGGACCCATCAATACAACTAATTATTCCTGCCCTTCTGAACTTGTTTCAAAATTTCTAATACCCGATTTTTAGCAAATGCAAACTTATCCCTTGCATCTCCTACATCTATGAAACAAAACCATGGATACCTATTTATCACATCTAGGAAACACAGAATAAACCATTAGAATAATCCACCATGCTTAGAAGAATAGAACAGGGCCCATGCCCATTTATCGCAACTACATCATCCATACTAACTCTGGTAGTCTACTTAATCTATGTAGCTCTATTCTACTAAGTATACAATAAGGATGACATGAGTTGAAATGGGACGATCTTGTGTGCTTATCTAAGAAGACCAAGATTCATTACCAACAATGCATACCATGTTCCTATTTTTGGTGTACTTCACATCTAGAAGTAGAGCACATTCAATGGAATTTTGTGCATTCCCTTTCCTTGTAAGCCTGATTTATACATGATTTTAGTTCGTACTTAGTCATCCTCACAAACGTACTTTTCCTTTCTTGAAAGTTTTACTATGAGAAGAAAAGAGATGATAGAGAATAAGTGACTAGTATGTGTTGTGTGTGTGAGTAGTAGATTGGTAGTTCCAGGCTGGTAGGTTCAAAGGTGATTATGTAGCCATGTAGAGTAGGTAGGAATGGTCCCTTAGTTTCCTTGTTTCTTCCTAATCACAATGACTTGCGCTCAAAACTACACACACATATCTCTTTGTGTGTGTGTGCCCCTATCTCGTACATACATAGGATCATGTGAAACACTCCGACTAATCACAAGAGAAGAAGGGAAAATCACCGCCTATTTTATAGTAAGTTTCAAATCCATATCAAGAGTTAGTAGTTTCATAGTCAAATAAATACCCTTCAACATATCCAGTAGCATTCGTTGTAGCACTCATTGCATGGTCCCTAGTAAACGAATAAATATAGAGAGGAAGTCCAAAAGCAAGAAACTAACCGTATGGGAGGTGAGTGGTTAAACAACCAAGAAACACATGTATCTATAAATCCAATGAACCTGAAAAGACACTAATCCTTCCAACTTGCTTCTCTTTATCCGCGTGGTTTTCCTCCCCCTTTTGTTATCTATCATAGTTCGTCCAAAGGTGATGGCATTAGAAAGAAGGTGGAGATTGGTTGACCAACCAAGTAGTTCATTTATGGATGGATAGGATGGGACGAAGTGATTGAATGAACGAAAAAACACAATACAACCAATTCCACGTAGAAAATTCAACCACATGCCATATTATACAACATAAATGCCCAACAAACCAAACGACAACCAATATTGGTTGGAAACACATGGAAAATTATGCTCACGTGCAACATGCGATAACCCAACCAATAGGGATGCTAGGCAAAGTGCTAGTGAATATACTCATTTTCGATCTACTATTACTATTACCTTTGCTAGAACCATCGTTTCTACTATATGTTGAATCAGTGGATCCATTTCTCGATCCGCTATGGGTACAATGGTAGCTGCTAGGTTTGGGACTGGCTCTACTACTAGCATTAGAGAGGATGATGAAGCTATTGATGGAACTACATTTTGAGATTGATATACTACTGAAGATATTGGTTGTGCACCTAGAGGATCTAAAATTGGATATCCTCCTACCCATATCCTTATTATTTTCTTCGTTGATGTTGATGGTGAATTAACAACAACTAGTATGGTTTCTTATGTTGGTGAATCAATGAGGTAAACAACTTCTTCAACATGTGCTTAAACCTAGGCCCTTGTCTTTGCTACTTATGCCTATGATCCTGAATTGGTTCTTGCCACTCTTTCCTTTGCACTCAGATATGGAATTGCAGTTCATAATGATGTCTTTAATGGTGCTTCAACCACTCGATCAATAGGTTCTTATTCTAGCTCAGTTGCTCAGTATCTATATCACCTATTACACCAATAAACCCACCTATCATTGCATCTCGGAACACCTATCAATCAGATATTAATCACTACATATATGTGTACATATAATTTCTATCATTTCCATATTGATATCGATGCCCATCATCAATGTCCCTTTCACTATCACCACCTTGCTAAGCATGAATGCTAGTCGATGCAAAACCTAATGAAGTTGACCAAGTGCCAGTTAAATATTAAGACCCAGTAGCTTACCCTCCATGTAGATCATCTAACAATATATCCTCCAGTCACAATCCCAAGTGAAAAATTAGGAGCAGTTTATCGTGCAAAGAGAAAGGTAGCAGCACCAACCTACCTCGTTTACTCGGAAGGAATTGAAGAAGCACCAACATCACATCGAGATCAAGACCCATAAGCATTCGATTTTTATCCAAAATCCTGACCAACAACATCAGTAGCATATCCATTCGCATATAAATATCCATACCTTTGTGATCGAGATAAAGATTTTAATGCTTGTGGTCGAGAATGAGACCTTCATGATCCATATTCTTAATTTATTGATCAAGAGCTAGATTATGATCAACATGGTCTAGATTTTGGTGTTTATGATATGGATTCTTATGTTTGTGAGTGAGATAAAGATAAATACCTAGAAACAAAGCAATTACCACCACCAATTAAACTTAATAAACCAATATTCTTTACCAACAATGTATACCATGTTCCTATTTCTGGTGTACTTCACATCTAGAAGTAGAGTGCATTCAATGGAATTTTGTGCCTTCCCTTTTCTTATAAACATGATTTATACACAATTTTCGTTCATACTTAGTCTTCCTCACAAGCATGATTTTCCTTTTTCAAAAGGTTTACTATTGGAAGCAAAGAGACAAGAGAGAATAAGTGACTAGTATGTGTTGCGTGCATCAATAGTAGACTGGAATTTTTTGGCTAGTAGGTTCGAAGGTGATGTCTGTAGCCATGTAGATTAGGTATGAATGGTCCTTTAGTTTCCCTTTTTCTCCCCAATCATAATGAATTTCACTCAAAACCACACACACACACACACACACACACACACACACACACACATATCTCTCTCTATGTGTGCCCCCTATCTTGTACATGCATAGGATCATTTGAAACACTCTGGTCGATCACAAGAGAAGAAGGGAACACTACCCCCTACTTTATAGTAAGTTTCAAATCCATATCAATATCCAAGAGTTTAATTTCCAAAACGATACCCAATAGTAGATCCAGTAGTAGCTTGTTGGGCGCATGCCCAATTTTGAGGAAAATAAGCACGTGTAAGGCAGACACGCATGCAGGAAAAGAAGCACGTGTAAGGCAGACGCGCATGCAGGAAAAGAAGCATGTGCAAGATAGACACGCATGCAAAAGAGGAAAGCATGTGAATCATGCATGCAAGAAGACCTAGCCATGATAGGGTTAGGGTTTTGGTAAGAATATATAATGGCCGGCAAGCCAAAAACATGTATAAGTAGGTACCTAGGAGGTCTATGTCGAGGTTCGAACATTGTTCAATAGTTGTTGTTTCGTAATGCTCAGGTTTGATGAGAGAGGACCAGAATGACTGAAAATCTGATCTGTTTTGTAATTTGTTGAGCTAAGGAGGGGAAATAGGGTAGATATTGAGGATTAGATCACATGTTGAGGAGCCTGGTGTGATCTAGTTCGCCTCATTGTAAATCTTGACCCGTTTGATGGAGAGTTGTAATGTGCACATTGTTGTAGTTTTGCAAACACCATAATAAAAGAGCAGAGAAGCCAAATCTTTGTGGACATAGCCCAGGAGGGGTGAACCATGGTATATCATGTGTTATGTGATTGAATATCATGTATTTCCTTTACTGTAAATGATTAGATGTTAGAAAAATGTGTGAATGACTAGTTAGATCTGTTATTTTACATGCATGAATAAGAATGACAGGATATTCAATATAAGTTGAATGTTAAAGTAACAAATGAAGATCATAGAGTTTAATCTCAGATCCCCACTCATTCCCAGGCTGCAATCACCTAAGCTTTTCATCCACCAATAGAACTATCTTGGGTGAGACTGCGCAGTGCACTCTGTGTACTGCGTTGCCTTCTGGTTTACTAGAGGGGCCGATAATTTTAAAATGGTTTTGTTGGAAACCATAGTAGACCTGAACCTGGGTCATCCTAAGAAATATAGTAAGAGTAGTTTAAGACCAACAAATGGTTCCATTGTTGGTAGGAACATAATGGGATTGAGTGAACGAGATATGTTGAAGAGTCTTGAAAAGAATGTCAGATCTAGTGAGAAAACGTTAAAAAGAATGAGAATATAAAAGGGGATGTTTAGACCGTAGAACCCAACGAAGGCGAAGATTGAGAGCTGGTTGAAAACAAAGGAGATGGAATTTGTGTAGAAAGATAACATAAACCTGAAGTTAACACCGCGCAAAATTTTTGGACAAGTACGTATTTAGCGACTTACATGAAGTATTTTTCTGTGATTTCCCACATGTGTTGCAGAAGTGGATATTGAGGTTGAAAGACAACCACCCTACAAATCGGATCAGACAGCTAGAGTGGAATTCTTTGGAGATCGCGTAGTTACAACAAGTTGACAACAAATTTACATGCGTAGTATATTTCTGGTTAGACAACATTGTTGCAAGATTTATCACAGAATTTGCAGTAGATACTGCGAAGTCTTACAACGCAGGAGATAAAGAGTTCTTAAAGGGACCTAGAGGTAGGTATAACATATCATTGCATACTTCAATACAGATTTTACTCTATAACAAAGGTGTAATAACAATGGCATCAGACAACTAAACTTCCATGCATGCATGGGGGAAGGGGGGAAGCACTGGAAAGAACCGGAGAAATGGAAGAAGAGATGGATAGAGGAAAGAAGGAGGAGGCCTTGGACCCAATCATGATGGAGGAAGACCAGATCAAGCAGATCATGGAAACAAATAGAAGAATATGCAGTGGACAACCCTACCAATACAAGATGAACAATAAGAAGAGAGTCATAGTCGCAAGGGAAGGATTGGCAAGTGATGAAGAAGAGGTAGAGGATCTCTTAGCTGTGGAGCAGATTGAGGAAATCCTACGCAAGACATATGAAAGGAAGACAAGAGGTCCAAGGGCAGGAACTGAAGGAAGAAATCCTATCCATATCAGTTTCAATGTGGAACCCATAAACCCATGTGCAACTAATACACCAGAAAGAACACGACCGTTTAGACAACTTAATTTCAGTGGAAGACACACAATAGAAATTACATCTACACATGGAGAAGCAACTGGAGGAGCTAATTCAGGAAGCATTAGTCAAGGATCTACACTGCGTGGAGGTAGTAGTCCAAAACAGTTTGCAATGGCAGGACATGATCCCACCATTAGGTTACCAGAATTCAAGGGAGAGGCATTTGAGGACCCTGAGAAGCACTTGTTCATCTGTGAAAAGATCTGGGAAGCAAAGTAGATCAAAGATGAAGATACAAAACTTGCGCAGTTAGCTATCACACTAAGAGGCTGTGCTTTGCATTGGTACATGAGCTTAGCTGCAAACAGTACACCAAGAGAAACCAGAACGATTGTGGATATCAAGAAGTTGTTGATAAGTGAATTCCATAAGCCTAGCTCAGAGGATCACTACATGAATGAGATGATAGTGATTAGACACAAACCAAGGGAATATGTCTGGGAGATTAACTAGAGATTCAAATGATTGAAGGAAAATCTAAAGTATGTCATGACAGATATGAAGCATAGACATATATTTGTGAATTCCCTACTACCACACTTGAAATAACCTTTGAGACAACATAATTTTCAAACTCAGGCAGAGGCTCTGCAGGAAGCCTTACAACTAGAAGAGAACCAATACTAGAAGACAAATCCAACAATAGAGGAGCTAAAGGAGGACCCGAAGAATCTAAAATTTCAATTAAACCCAAACATAGGTAAAGAAAAAAGAGAATGTGTATGGTGTACCACATGTAGGACAGAAGGACACCACAAGAATGAATGCCCAACTTTCGTGCAATACATGGAAACAGGACTGCCAAACCCTTTGCCAACAAGAGGACTATGGTGTGAGATATGTAAGACACAGGGGCATGATCTATATCATTGTATAATGATGCATAAATACTAGATAGTTCCTAAGAGTTCATTTTGCAACTTTTGCAAGTCAGTGGGCCATGATGACAAAGATTGCAGGACAATGGAGTTGATGAGGGAAAGAACTTCAAAAACCTATAGGGTGTAGGCAAAAATGATGACAGGGAAAGATGCACCATAGTTTAACCAAGTACTAGTCCCATATAACAGTGCATCACAACAATATAACATTGCACAACCACGGTACAATATCGTGCAACGATAGTATAATATCACACAGTATAATCAGGTGCCTCAGTACAATGCCTCACGAGGAGATATAGATAGATATAGAGATGGAGGACGAGGTAGAGTTCCAGTGGTATTCCATAAATTTCAACAACCAAAACACTATGTTTTGGTCCTGAGATTAAATTTAAGGCTCAAAGGATAATGTCAGGCATCAAAAAAGTTCATGAGAGTGTTTTTTAAAAGTGTTTTTTCTACCTTAGTCGTATGAGAAAAATTCCTTAAATGAAATGAACAATGTGGTAGCACAAAGGTTGTATTTCATGTCTGAGTCAAAATTGAAATATTGAATGGCATGAGAGAAAAATACAAAACTGTAAAGCAAAGCAAGGCATCAATTACTGAAGAGTCTCACCTTGTTGCAGTAGAAGAAAATAGATAGTGTAACCTTGAATAAATTATAAAATAAAGTAATCCACATAGCTTGTAGGTCTTGATTTACTCACAATAAATACAAAGGAAAAGTTGCTTGCTTAACAAATTACTGATGCAATACGATTATAGTAGTTGTTGTACTAAATTGAAATCAAACATTTATCAAGGAAATGTCTAAAGAAATGTTGAGATATGGAAAAATAGAAGAAGTACATAACCCAGGTTAAACAAAACTTGGAATCCTTGTCTGCACTTGTATTAATACTCAATAAGGAGAGTTTTCTTTGTTAGAATCGACAAGAATAAGCCCTTAATGATCTTGAATATATCTATTTATATAAACTGTCTCAAATCAAAACGGTTGGACTTATTATAACTAAAAACAACAAAATATAAGAACTGAAGAGTTCTACTAGCATTCTCCTCTGTCTCTTCGTCTGTTGGCAGGGGCGTTTCTTTTCCTCACTTGCGTCTTTATCCTGGACACAACTGGTGTCTGATTATTCACATGTATGAATAGTATGTCCATGTTTCCTTACTTGTTTCTGGATGTACTTTTTTTCTCGTGTTCAATACATTTGATGCATTTACTCAATAATTGCACCACTAACCTTGAAGGCTCAGTTGCTTCTTTTGTCTCGAAAGTGTATAGCTTTCTCTCTATATGAGGCAACTTTTCGTGTATCCTCTTTGTTTCTTGGGATGTGACCTGTAGCTGTAAGTTGGGATTTACTATCCATTTGTTTATCTGAAGGAGGTTAATCTGGTTCATGTTATGGATGGTCATCAGAGTTTCTTCTCTGCTTGTTTTGGCATTATGCTAGTTCTTGGCTATATCAATTTGACCCAGGGCTTCGAAAATAACATTTCCTTCAAATTTTATTAGTCCTTTTTCTAGTGATGTCAATGCTTCTATACAAGCTTCAATTACATCACTGGCAAGCCTCTTGCTTTCTACTAAATTTGTTTCCCAGGAGTTTAAAACCACATCACCTCTTATTTGTTCCAAAAGAGAAAGATGACGAACATCTGAGACATCTTCCTTTGGTACCAATAAGACGACCTCTTGAAACTTAGCTCGAGTTGAGCGAGCTTCTCTTTATTTAATACATATATCTTTGAGAGCAAGGTCTACTACCTGGTAGTACTTCTAGACGAAATTGACTTTCACGAAGAGATCTTGCTGGGATGTTTCTAGCTTTTCATTTACTTCCGGTGCCTCAGACTGAAAATATGATATCTCTACAGTTGTACCTTTAGTTAAGTCTAACCTGGTTTGCAACTGTTTTATTAATTCTTCCTATTGAGTGATCAAGCCTTTGTTTGCCTGTGAATTTTGATGGATCTCTTCAAGGTTAACTTGCAGCTGTTGAATTTGATGTCTGTCATAAGCTCTGACATGTTCGAAATCTCGGTTCATCTTACTTTTCACATCTTGTTCCATAGTCATTATCTGATATTGCAATTGCTTTACCAATAGGTCCCTTTGTTTTAGTTTCTTGGCCAAATTCTCTACAGACCGTTGGTTTGCAGTGGCAAAGGCACCTAATGAACCTGCCACTTCCTTAGCAAACTCTGAATCTTCTCGGTTCTGTCCATCGTAGATCATCCTTTTCCTTTTTACCGTCGCTCTCTCCTTCTGATGCATTTCTCGTTTAACAATGGCCCTCCTTTTCTTGTTGAAGAAGAAATCTGAAGGGGGCATCTCTTTGGGTGCAATTGGGGTGAGATCATCTATAAAAATGATTTCAAAACTTGGATTTACGAAAGTAGACTGTAACAGTGTCAATGAAGTGATATAAGCACCTATCTCCTTAGATAGTTGTTTCTCAGTAGTGTTGGCCACAGAGGTAGCTGGTGTAGAAAGAGATGTGTCATGTCCTCGTTTCAGAAAGGCTTTGAGCTGAGCCTTTTCATGAGGGCCTAGTGGAGTTGATACCGAAGCTTCCAATTCCTTAATTAAAGCTTCAGTGTCCTTTGGATTTTCCTTAGTTTCTTGTTTTCCAGAGCTCCTTGTCTCAAAACCCGAAGGTACAATCTCCTGTGTAAACGAAGGGGCTACTGAATCTCCCTGTAGTACCTCTGGCAAGCTATTTTGTCTATGCTATTGGAAACTGAAAAAGCTGGCCTGTTGATCTGGGGACAGAGTTTGGACTCTGTTTAGTACTTCCTCATATGACCTGGCTCCCATGAATATTTCATCCTGTGGGGAATTCTCATGCATATAATTCTTTGATTTGTATTGAGCCAGGTGATTTTCCACAATTTTCTGTGGATTGTGCCTTTTAAACTTGATGTCAAAAAACTTGACATCTTCTAGAGTTGTAGCCTCTACTTTAGAATGACCAAAATCTAACAAGGAAAATATACCAACCTGAAGAGGGAAAGTTGGCCATACCTTTTTCTGGCCTGCTTTCAGTTCCTTGTTGATGCCCCCGTCACGATTTGATAAGCCACTTCTCGGCATACCAATCGATCTGATAAAAACTTCGGGAGAGCATGGGGAGGGATCGAGCACCTGAAAACCCTGATGTAAGAAAAGTTTTCTTCAATGTACCAGTCTTTTATCTTGCCCAGGTTTCCCATGATTCTATTTGAAATCCGAGGTGGTGGGAAACCATATAAAGCCACATGAACGGGTACTACTACATAATGGCAGATTTCATAGAAGAAATCTTTGGCCTTGTCTTCCCACAACTTGGAGTGATAGAAATGGATAGGCTCAACATTGTTCGGGGCCCAGCTCCAGTTGATCAATAGAAAAGATGTCATAAAGCAAATAGTGTCCATGATATATGTGGACATGTAGAAAGGGGCAGACTGTCCCTTTGATTTATCCAGTTGGTATTCAATGATTTACTTGGATAGATTATCTGATATCATCTTGGCCCAGTTGAAAGATTAGCCCTCAGCCACTTCATGCATAATTGGCACCCATGCTACGGAGAAATGAGTGGAGATCTTTTCTCTGAATAGCCTACAGATCATCAGAGCTATGTAAATCATATGGGTATCCAACGACGTTGTGGCATAACTGCCATGAACGTCGGCTCTGAATTTTTTCAGGTGCCCCCACCAGGTCTTGATTATATCTGGATAGGTTTTATCATATTGTATACACTCGTTTTGTTCAAACTCCATCAGGAACGCAACATTGTGATTATATTTAAAGTCAGGCGATAGATTATACATTACTTGTATGTGTTCTAGTCGAAAAGATCCAACAACAATATTTTGAGAGTTGTATATTCTCCTGGTTTGAATGTCGATGTTTTCCAGGGCCCAGCCTATCATGTCATTATGTGGCATGAGCCTCGGTCGCGCAGCTATTTTGTGTAGCTCTGACTGAGTTATATCCCTGAGTTTAGTTGCATAAGTTTCCCTCACTTCATCGCCGGAATCCTCTGGACAATTTATAAGCTCATGCTCTAGAATATCGAACACATATGTCCAAGATTTCACAGTGTCTATAGCTCTCGGTGAAGTATCTGATAGAACGTCTGCATTCAAATTCACACCATCACCAGCTGCTTTAGCCATATTTCGTGGTGACATGATATTGATAAAATCGGGACGGGGTTACCTGTTACAGGGGGATGCGTGAGCTTCTCAGTTGGATAAAACTTACTATTCGACGAGAAGGAAAATAGAATTCAAAAGCAAGCATTCTTATTCACCTCAGGTGCATTGATTCGAGAATACCTTTACGGACAGAAAAATTATTTAATTTAATGAGAAAGTCTAGCTGGCGATCTACAATCCATGTTAAAATCATTACCATTGATTTGTGATAAATGCCATTAATATCGACAGTTCGCGATTGAGATTTTTGGATGAAACAACTTTGAAATTTCCCGAATCGTGAATCTGCAAAGGTTAATTAAGAGATAATATCGTTTAAAACATTAATTAATCGTGTTTAAATTTAATCGCTTTTGGTTATTCAGACTTCGGGATTTTTTGAAGTAGCTTGTTATAAAATCCACAAAACCCAAAACTACAAAAAGATTAATTATCAAATAATCGTTTTTAAGTTTTAATTAACCATGTTTAAGTTTCAAGTGTTTTAGAAGTTTGGACTTCAAAGATTTCAGGATGTGATGGATGGTAAAGGTCCGAACTCTGAAGTGCGAAGTTGTTAACTATCTTTTAATCAAGATCAACTTAACTAATTAAGATTTAATATTTCGGCATTTTGTTACTTCGTGGGTTTGCAAGTTATCTCTTTATTATATTTCTGAAAGGTCATTACCCGTAGTGACGTATCGAAGATGACGACATTTTAGATGGCATATCGAGACCAGGGGGTGCCACATGTTGCTTAGAATCGTATGAATCTTCAAATGAAAAGATTGAAAATAGATTCCATGTGTCAACCTAGGGAAGACTCAAAAGGTACATGTGTATCGTGACTCTTGTTCTTTACAAGTTTGTGGAATAGTGATAATGGACACCTTCAAGTTTCGGGACTTCAACCGTGAAGACTTGTCGAAACACCCGAAGCTCAAAGCTCCGAAGCGACCTTTAAAGATTTGATTATTTAACAATCAGGAGGCTCCAAAACTCGAGGAAAAAGGAGATCGTTCAATCAACGGGGAACTTTATCAACGACGAATATCATGCACGCCTTGTGACTAGCAGTAAAGAAAATTTTAAACATTTGAAAACTGATTTCTTAAAGCTCAAGGTTTAGGATTTCCAACATAGGCTTCATCTAGGGATCACGTCTCCCTGTGAGACGTGGAAGAATAGTAGACCAAGTGCCTTTATTGGGTAAATGGAGTCATCATTGTATTTTGGTCATGAAACACCTTTGGGGAAAAATCGTACAGAGAAAAATTGGACTTCGGTCGTGTCTCAGAAAACCTTCAAAACACAATTAATTATTGATCTCAAGTTAGGCTATCAATAGTTTCTTTTTCCTGAAACTGAGTTCAGATTTGTTTAAGATAATCAAAACAACTTTAACTGAACTATCAGAATTTGGTCGATTTCGTTCGCATCAAGGAAAATAAATTTTAACGATTTATTCAGGGAACCCCTTATCGGTTTAGAATGTAAATATTACCGGAAAGAGAACCAGATACCAGAGTATTTACCAAAAAGAGAACCAGATATCAGAGTGTGTTTATACATGTATGACAACCTTACAGATATCATAGAAATTGTGTCACTGCCAGCGAGCCTATTCAGTACCTCGGTGAATTTATCTACCTCTCCCATTGAATTTCCTTTCACCACTTTAATTAGCATTTTTGCATTTTATTGAGACGAGGGCAATCATTTCATGAATTTACTTTTATCATCTCTTTTGGACAAAATGGGGGCAATCGTTATTATGAATTTATTTTCACCATTTGCCTTGGACTAGATGGGGGCAATCGATTTACGAATTTCCTTTCACCATCTGTCTTATATTTTTTATAACTTTGAAGTGGGGGAAATCAATTTGTATGTATCATACGGGGATGATATTTGTTTAAGATTTGGCAATGAAAGTCTTTCAACCATTTTTTATTATACTCTGGACTAAATCTCTCCCAATCTTCAATACATCTCTTCCTATAGGGGAGAATTTATGGGGAATTTTTATTTCCAGAAATTAGCCTTGAGCGAATTGATCAGTTAAAAATATTTTAGAAGAGATAAAGTTATCATTATTAGCCTAGATATACTTTCTTTCAGTTAAAATCAGAGGAATATAAGGATTTTTGCCTAATCTTGTTTTGAAGATATGCTTTTAAGCTTTCTGGGTCAAGACAAAATTATTTCTTTCTATGAATACTTAAGGATAGGTAGTGAAAAATAGAACAGAGTAAAAGCTCGAAGATGGGCAAAATGAAACAGAACGAGGACTCAAAGGGTTTGACACAAAAGAATCTCATTTCCACATAAGTTCATTTCTTGATTATCCAGCTTCTCTTTTTTATTCTTATTTTCTTTTCTTTTTCTTTTATTCTCACTCGATTCGGAGATCTACAAATTTTTTGATCTTTGATCAGATGATTATATTTACATGAATAGAACCTTGTTTATATATGTTAATATTTCCTTTAGTACTTTAGCTTGAACAATAAGTATAGAAGTTCCAACCTTGGATTTCATTTACATTTTCAATCAAACCAATTATTAATCCATCACCTATTTTGAGAAAGCAAATGTATTGAAAACTGAACATTGGATTCCGATATCTCCTTATTTCTCATCCGAGAATAAGTATTCTGCAGAGTATAAAAAGAAAAATTCAGAAAATTTTGCAAAATAGGAATTATATGTAGTACAAATATTTTATATTTCGTTTTTATGATATCGAATAAAACTTTGTTTATTTACAACGTAAAAGTAAAATTTAGATATCCTACGAAAGAAAATGAAATTGCAAACTCAAACAAGAAACCAAACTGGTATACACAATGGTAATGTGAAACATGATTATTTCATAAAATGTTTTAGATAGCACCCATTGATAGGGGCATCAAAAGTTTTCCCGTCAAGATTTTCCAATAGGAATGAATTCTTTCCCTCTGTAGATGCAATCATGAATGGTCTGAACCAGAGATGATCAAACTTTCCTACATCTTCTTTTATGGCATCCCATTTTAAAACTAGATCACCAAGAAGAAACTCCCTATCTTTCACTTTTGATCAAAAACGGCTTTCATATTGTCTTGGTATTTTTGAAGTCAGTCATCAACTTTGACCCTGTTTTGCTGGACTTCGATTATTTGGTTTATCGTCCTCATTATGTCATTTGGCTCTTCATTTGCGTCTTGCCACAACTTCATTACTGGAAGAGCGAGATTGATAGGAAGGACAACATCAATACCACAAACCATTTGGAAAGAGGACATACCTATTGATTTCCTAGTGTCGATCTGGTTTGCCCATAAGGTTTACTTTAGGTGAACGTGCCAAGCCTTCTTATTCTTTGTTAATACTCTCTTGATTATATTCATCAAAATCTTGTTGGACGATTCGGCCAACCCATTTCCCTAAGGATAATAGGTTGTAGAATGTCCTAGCACAATGTTGTATTTTTTACAAAAGCTTATCATTGCCATAGATTTGAATGCTTGGGCATTGTCCGTAACTATTTTCCAGGGGCATCCAAATCTAGATAGGATGTTCTCCTCCAAAAATTTTATAACTACCGAGTCTGTGGCATTCCGAGTTGGAATGGATTCAACCCATTTCGTGAAATAATCGGTAGTAGTTAAAATCCATTTATGTTGGGCGCTTGACTGTGGGTGGATTTCTCCGATGAAGTCCAGGCCCCATTGTTGAAAAGGAGCCTTTGTTTTGACTAGGACTAACG
>ML777952.1:428775-487982 GCA_009831015.1 Picea engelmannii
AAACCTAAAGGATATTTCTAGTAAATTTGACCTTCATTAATACAGTATTTAACTGCGTGCAACTTTAACATTCTTGATTTGGATGGAGTCATGCCACTCGGGCACTGAAGGGTGAGGAGGTATGAAACAATATCGTGATACCAATCAGAGGAAGAAAATTTATCTTTGATTTGGACTGTAGGGGTTTGCTCATCAAGTTCCTCTATGTCTAGGATATATTTGTGTGATTCTAGGTGGTTTATCTTGAGTGCCCTGAAATTTGATTCTGCTAACAATTTTGCCAGGCCCTAACCTTTGACTAGCTTGGTTGGTTCTACTTCAAGATCGAATTGCTGAATTTTGGCTAACCAATGACCCCTTCTGCCATCGTTGTTTTTTTGTACCAAAATATCTTTAACAGAGCTTGTTGGTACATAATCGATTATTTTAGAATGCAGTACATATGTCCAGAAAGATTTGAGAGATTTCACCATCGTGTAGAATTGTTTTACCAATATATTGTATCTTAATTCGACGTCTCTGAGACTTTTACTAAAAAAGGTGATTGGTTGCTCGAAACCTTCTTCATTCTTTTGGAGAAGTACCGTTGTGATAGTATGTCCAGGTGTTAAAGAAAAGATCGAGAATTCCTTAGTATAGTCCGAACTAGCTAACACTGGAACTTATTTTATAGCTTTCTTAACCCACTCGAATGATGCTTTTGCTTCGGTAGTCCATTTCATTTCACTGCTTTTCTTCAACATATTTGTGATTAGTTTGACAATTTCAACAAAGTTAGGGATAAATCTTCTCAAAAAAATTGTCTTTCCTAAAAAAGACTGGATTTCTTTTTTATTTATAGGAATGTTTATTGTGTCAATAGCCTCGATTCGCTTGGGGTCAAACTTGATTCCATATTTAGAAACTATATGCCCGAGAAGCTTGCCTTCTTACATAGAAAAATGAGACTTCTTAGGTTTAAGAGACAAACCAAATTTTATGCATTTCTCGAAGGTTTGTTTCAGATGAACTAGATGTTCTGCATCATAATTGGAGAATACTGTTAGATCATCTAAGTAAATAACCACAAATTTATCTCTCTCACCGATGAAATCTATATCCATCGCTCTTTGGAAACTGGCCTCTGCGTTCATCAAACCAAATGACATTTTATCCTACATGAAAGTTCCCCACAGAGTAGTGAATGCAGTTTTTTCTTTATCATCTTCGTGGGCAACAATTTGGTTATAACCTGAGAAACCATTCATCATCGACATTTTGTTGGCTCCAACTACTTTTTCCAGGACATGATCCATTTTTGGCAGTGGGTAGTTATCTTTCAGGGATGACCAGTTTAAATTCCTGAAATCCACACAAAGCCTTATTTCTCCACTTTTCTTCCTGACAAGTACCAAATTTTCTACCCATTCAGAATACCTAAGTGGAACAATAATATTTGTGTCAAGCAAATTCTTGACCTCTCTTTCTATTACAAGTAAGAGGATAGGATTTATCTGTCTCAGATTTTTCTTGAAAGGTTTGATACCATGCTTCAAAGGAATATTATGTTCAATTACAAAGGTATCGTAAGTTTTTAAATCATCATAGGACCATGCAAAGACATATTTGTACTATTTAAGCAATCCAGCATATGTATTCGTCACCTGGGCTGGGAGGTATTTAGATATCTTGACTAGCTTAGGATCTTATTTATTTCCTATATTGCAGTCTTGAACCTCTTCGAGATGAGGTCATAAGGTAGATTTTAAGGGTATATCATCTTGGTCAAACAAGCTTTCTAAAGGTATCAAACCTCTGGGGATCTGATTGTTTTTAAGCACAAGCATTCGGTGATTTGCGATCTTATCCTGGAATTTTTTAGGATATTGTTCTTCTTACATGATCCAGATAGGATCGTTTTGATTTTCTTGATCTATATGAGTTTCAAAGAACTCATCAACCATTTCTAGGAACTGTTTAATCTACTCGTCATCTTCAAAAACTTGCCAATGTTGCACATTATTTGGGATCGAAGGTTTGTGTCTCATTTCTATATGATACTTCAGTTTTGGGACAGTGGGTGGGACAAACGTTGCAACTTCTTTGGCTAAAGAGTCTGCCTGTT
Source organism: Picea engelmannii (assembly GCA_009831015.1). Lineage (NCBI taxonomy): Eukaryota > Viridiplantae > Streptophyta > Pinopsida > Pinales > Pinaceae > Picea > Picea engelmannii. Next base: position 430,880 of record ML777952.1, read on the forward strand.
AATTTTCCATTATGGGAATGTAGTGAATTTTAAATGACGAGAATAAATTCTCTATCAAATCCCAGACACAGTTTTTGTATGACCTTAGCCTCGGATGTTTAGCTTGATATTTTTTATTTATTTGTTTTACGATAAGCTCTGCATCACCATAAACTATTAGATGTTAAATTTTTAGTTTCCTGGCAGCCTCCAATCTTAAGACCAGAGCTTCGTATTCACATACATTATTAGTATAATCAATTTCCCATTGTAATCTGTATGACAAGGGGATGACATACTCATCTCTTGGTGCAACAAACAACGCTACAGCCCCTGCCCCTTCGCAGGATGAAGTGCCATCGAAATTTTTTTTCCATACTCCCTCTCTACTATTGACATTTTTCTTTGGTTTTTCTATTTTTTTGTTTTCTTCTTATATACATTCTTCAAAATCATCATCTATTGATAAAATACAATTTCCTAGATTCTGATCGGCAACATAGACTGGATAATTGTTTGGGTTTTTGGGGTCACTTACAGTATATGATAGTCTAGTCTCTTTGTATAATCGAGTAAATTGTCCACCAAAAATTGGGATTGTAGCGTATGTCATGTCCAGTTGAAGTGATCCTCCTAATTTTGCGCCCCAAGACCTGGATAAAAGTATGTCATACTTGGCAGGGACGTCAACACTGACTACATCCATAAGGATACTTTTTACAGGAATTTGTGCAAGATTCACCACCAAATCCTTGATCATGCCGAGACACTTAACTTTTCTTGAATCGAACAAGTATAAGTCCTGATAAGGTCTAGTGATTTAGAGTCCCAATTTTTCCATAATAATTTTAGGCATTAAGTTATGAGAGGTCCCAGAATTTAGCATGTAGTTGTGAAGTAAGTGGCCATGCACAATCAATGTAATATAAAACAGAACAACATAATCCTTAGTATTTTCGATGTGTAGAGCAAACATAATCTTCAGTCTTTCATCTTCTAGATTGATCACATCTACATGGCTTTCAGCATCAGAAAAAAGTATCATTTTAGCAATCTATTTTTTATAAATTGGATTCTTAGCGAGCTCAACTAGAGGCATGGGGATTTTAATTTTATTTAGTTCATTTTCTAAACTGAAACCTCCAACTGTTTTCTCAATCTCTCTGGTTGAATTTTGTGCTTAATTATTCTTCACTCTCTTAGTTTGTGTTGCTTTGGTTTCAAAAATTTGGGTTCAGGCAGCTTGTGTTTCAACTAGTGGTTTAGTAACAACTACCTCATTTGCTTTATTTCTTGATAAAATATCTTTTGGTGGAACACTTGTAGTATTTGTTTCTTTGGGCCTTAAATTATACTTATGTTGAATCTCGACCATTATGGAGTCGATGATTCCTTGATATGCAGACTCTCCCAGATTGTTTATACTTTCCTCATTACTAAACATGGGTTCTTGGTCTAGAGATATTTTGTAATCATGTCTAGTTAAATGAAGTTCTTGGTCATCATCACTAAGGTTGTTTATATCTTCTTCTACCCTCTCGTAATTTTTCATATCATCCCTTTGCGTAAAAAATTTCGTTTTAAACGGAGCCTGGATTTTTTTATCTTTGTTTTTCACTTGTCTCTGTTGGGTCTGGGGGTTAGGATTTCTCCTGAAATATTTTCTAGTGAATGGATCAGGTTTGGCTTGGTCTAATTCCATTCTAGAGATTTTGTCTGACAAATATTTGATTATCTTAGCCATGTCATCCATTTTTTCTTCCACAGATTTCCCAGATCCAGAGGGTCCTGCTTGTTCCCTGAAGCATTTAGGTTCCTTGGTTCCTGTCTCAACCTTGGATTTTAATTTACTAGATTCGATCATGTTTGATTCAATTTCTATGGCGTCGTCTTACATTCTTGTCAGAGTAGCAGATATTCTTTCTCTTAAAAGTAGGGCAAAGTCGGGCTCAAACGCCCCTGCGAAAGTCACCTTCGTCGCAGGTTAAGAGGGTTTAACTTCTGCTGGGATCTTATGGTAGAGGTTGTTAAACCTATGAGTACATTCAAGAACCGACTCAGAATTACTTTTTCTTAGAGCCCCGAATTCAGTTAGATAATACAAATGGTCTTTCTTTTCTCCCCATTGTCTTAAAAAAGCGTTTTCTAAGTCATCATACAACCGTAGGGATCCTATTGGGAGTCCTTGAAACCAGATTCTTACTTGTCCTTCAAAAGTTTTCACTAAAGTCCTGGAGTAAACATCTTCATGCTCAATATAGAGTATATCAGCGAACTGATCGAAAAAGGTTATGTGCTCTGTAGCAGTTAAATCTCCTTCTCCCATAAATTTTGGTAAGTTATTCATATAATTTTTAGGTAAACCATGAAGGACGAGAGGAAGGACTAAGGGAGTGTATCTAGCCGCTACCTTGGAAAAAATATAGAGGGTGGGGGTTGTCCTTGACCTTTTCCACCTACTCCTCCACCTCCGTTAGTGGCCATCGAAAGTCTGTGGGACTGACTTTGTGAAAAAAGAGGGTTTTCAAAAACTTCTAGGGACCTAAGTGGTGACCTTTCAACTTCTTCGGGATGTGGCGAAGGGAAATTTGGAAAAAGGTCGTTAGGAGATGAAAATTATAGAAGAGGAGGGAAAGGAAAACGTGGGTTGGTTTCTTTAGACTTACAAGATGTATAGATAGGTGAACCAACAGGGTACGAAACAGGATATAAAGAATTTTCTTCAAGGTTTCGCAGAACTCAAACCTTTACCTTGGGTAAGGATGAATTTGACACAGTATTAGCGACAACGGGTAACGAGGAGGGTCCTTTGTTCTAACTGTTGGAGGTATCAATCAAGTCAATTTCAATATTTATTTTGGGTATAATAGTTGACGCCTCCGTAGAGGGAGTTCTTTTAGAATTTTCTTCAGGGGTTGGTTCTTCAATCGGAACCTTAGTGTTGACTTGTGAAACTTTGGGTTAGTATTTTTTACCTGCGGATGCGATAGTCGAATTAAGGTATCCCTTTGGATTCAACAACCTTTTGAGATACGATACATGTGTAGTATGCTTATCGTTTGGGTTCTTCCTAGTATTCTTTCGACCGAATGCCAGTTTTCTGTGGTTGAGTCGCCAAGTGAAAGATAAAAATATCCTTAATTCAGTATTCAATATTTGTTCACTATCAAAGATAGAATCTTACCTTGTCRTTTTCCCAGGGAAAAATAACTCCGTTTCTCCRTCCCCGACAACGGCGCCAAAAATATGTTGGTCCTGAGATTAAACTTAAGGCTCAAAGGATAATGTCAGGCATCAGGAAAGTTCATGAGAGTGTTTTTTAAAAGCATTTTTTCTACCTTAGTCATATGAGAAAAAATCATTAAAYGAAATTAACAGTGTGGCARCACAGAGGCCATATTTCATGTCTGAGTCAAAATTGAAATATCGCATGGCATGAGAGAAAAATACAAAACTGTAAAAAAAAGCAAGGCATCAATTACTGAAGAGTCTCACCTTGTCACARTAGAATAAAATAGATAGTGTAACCTTGAATAAAGTATAAAATATAGTAATCCACACAGCTTGCACGTCTTGCTTTACTCACAGTAAATACAGAGGAAAAGTTGCTTGCTTAACAAATTATTGATGCAATAGGATTACAATAGTTATTGTACTAAATTGAAATCAAACATTTGTCAAGGAAATGCTTAAATAAAGGTTGAGATATGGAAAAACAGAAGAAGTACATAACCCAGGTTAAACAAAACTTGGAATATTTGTCTACACTTGTATTAATACTCAATAAGAAGAGTTCTCTCTATTACAATCGGCAATAAGCATCTCTTGATAGATCTTGAATCTATCTATTTATACAAACTGTCTCAAATCAAAATGGTTGGACTTCTTATAACTAAAAATAGAAAATATTTTTTAATAAGGAAACAAAATATAAGAACTGGAGAGTTCTACTAGTGTTCTCCTATGTCTCTTCATCTACTAGCAGGGGCGTTTCTTTTCCTCACTTGCATATTTATCCTGGATACAGCTGGTGTCTAATTCTTCACATGTATGAATAGTATGTGCATGTTTCCTTACTTGTTTCTGGATGTACTTGTTTTCTCATGTTCAATACATTTGATGCATTTACTCAATAATTGCACCACTAACCTTGAAGCACCACTAACCTTGAAGGATCAGTTGCTTCTTTCACCTCGAAAGTGTATAGCTTTCTCTCTATCTAAGGCAACTTTTCTTGTTTTCTCTTCATTCCTTGGGATGTGACCTGTAGCTGTAAGCTGGGATTTACTATCCAGTTTTTTATTTGAAGGAGGTTAATCTGGTTCATGTTCTGGACGGTCGTCAGAGTTTCTTCTCTGCTTGTTCTGGCATTATCCTGGTTCTTCGTTATATCAATTTGACCCATGGCTTCAGAAATAACATTTCCTTCAAAATCAATTAGTCCTTTGTCTAGTGATGTCAATGCTTCTAGACAAGCTTTAATTACATCTCTAGAAAGCCTCTTGCTTTCTACTAAATTTGTTTCTGGAGATTTTAAAACCATATCACCTCTTATTTGTTCTGAAAGAGAAAGACGATGAACATCTTAGACATCTTCCTTCGGTACCAATAAGACGACCTCTTGAAACTTAGCTCGAGTTGAGCAAGCTTCTCTTTCTTTAATACAGATATGTTTGAGAGCAAGGTCTACTACTTAGTAGTACTTCTAGACGACATAGACTTTCAAGAAGAGATCTTGTTGGGATGTTTCTAGCTTTTCATTTACTTCCAGTGCCGGAGACCAAAAATTTGATATCTCTACCATTGTACCTTTAGTTAAGTCTAACCTGGTTTACAACTATTGTAATCCTTCTTGTTGAGTGATCAAGCCTTTGTTGGCCTATGAATTCTGATGGAGTTGTTCAAGGTTAACTTGCATTTGTTGAATTTGATGTATGTCATAAGCTCTGACCTTTTCGAAATATCGGTTCATCTTATTTTTCACATCTTGTTCCATAGTCATTATCTGATCTTCCAATTTCCTTACCAATAGGTCCCTTTGTTTTAGTTTCTCGACCAAATTCTCTACAAACCATTGGTTTGCAGTGGCAAAGGCACCTAATGAACCTGACACTTCCTTAGAGAACTCTGAATCTTCTCGGTTATGTCCATCATAGATTATCATTTTCCTTTTTATCGTCGCTCCCTCCTTCTGATGCATTTCTCGTTTAACAATGACCCTCCTTTTCTTGCTGAAGAAGAAGTCTGAAGGGGGAATCTCTTCGGGTGAAATTGGGGTGAGATCATCTATAAAAATGATTTCAGAACTCGGATTTCTGAAAGTAGACTGTAACGGTGTTAATAAAGTGATAGGAGCACCTATATCCTTAGATAGTTGTTGCTCAGCAGTGTTGGCCACAGAGGTGGCTAGTGTAGAAGGATATGTGTCATGTCCTCATTTCAGAAAGGCTTCAAGCTGAGCCTTTGCCTAAGGGACTAGTGGAGTTGATACTGAAGATTCCAATTCCTCAATTAAGGCTTCAATGTCCTTTGTATTTTCCTTAGTTTCCTATTTTCTAGAGCTCCCTGTCTCAAAACTCGGAGGTACAATCTCATGTGTAGATGAAGGGGTCATTGACTCTCCCTATAGTACCTTTGGCAAGCTATTCCTTATGTGCTTTTCAAAACTGAAAAAGTTGGTCTGTTTATCTGGGGATAGAGTTTGGACTATGTTCAGTACTTCCTCATATGACCTAGATCCCTTGAATATTTCATCCTGTGGGGAATTCTCGTGCATATACTTCTTTAAGTTGTATTGAGCCAGGTGATTTTCCACAATTTTTTGTGAATCGTGCCTTTTAAACTCGATGTCAAAAAACTTGACATCTTCCAGATCTGTAGCCTCTACTTCAGAATGACCAAAATCTAACAAGGAAAATATACCAACCTGAAGAGGGAAAGTTGGCCATATCTTTTTTTGGGATGCTTTCAGTTCCTTGTTGATGACCCCCATCAAGGTCTGATAAGCCACTTCTCAGCATACTAGTTGATCTGGTAAAAACTTTGGGAGAGCATGGGGAGGGATCGAGCACCTGAAAACCTTGATGTAAGAAAAGTTTTCTTCGATGTACCAGTATACTATCTTGCCCAGGTTTCCCATGATTCTATCTGAAATCTGAGGTGGTGGGAAACCATATAAAGCCACATGAATGGGTATTACTACATAATGGCATATTTCATAGAAGAAATATTTGGCCTTGTCTTCCCATAGCTTGGAGTGATATAAATGTATAGGCTCAACATTGTTCAGGGTCCAACTCTAGTTCATCAAGGGAAAAGGGGTCATAAAGCAAATAACATCCATGATATATGCAGACATGTAGAAAGGGGCAGACTGTCCCTTTGATTTAGCCAGCTGGTATTCAATGATTTCCTTGGCCAAATTATCTAATAACATCTTGGCCCAGTTGAAAGAGTATCCCTCGACCACTTCATGCATAATTGGCACCCATGCTACCATGAAATGAGTGGAGCTTATTTTTTATGAATAGCCTACATAGCATCAGAGCTACGTAAATCATATGGGTATCCAACGATGTTGTGGAATAACTGCCATGAACGTCGGCTCTAAATTTTTCCCGGTGCCCCCACCAGGTCTTGATTATTTCTGGATAGGTTTTATCATATTGTATACACTCGTGTTGTTCAAACTCCAGCAGGAACACAACATTGTGACTATATTTAAAGTCAGGGGATATCTTATACGTTACGTGTATGTGTTCTGGTCAAAAATACCCAACAACAATCTTTTGAGAGTTGTAGATTCTCCTAGTTTGAATGTCGACGCTTTCCAGGGCCCAACCTATTATGTCGTTATACGGCATGAGACTCGGTCGCACAACTATTTTGTGTAGCTATGACTGAGCTATATCCCTGAGTTTAGTTGCATAAGTTTCTCTCACTTCGTCGTCGAAATCCTCTAGGAAATTTATAAGCTCGTGCTCTAGAATATTGAACAACTGTGTCCAAGATTTCATAGTGTTTATAGCTCTCGGTGAAGTATCTGATAGAACATCTACATTCGGATTCGCACCTTCACTAGCTGCTTTAGCCATATTTAGTGGTGCCATGATATTGATAAAATTGGGACGAGGTTACCTATTACAGGGGATGCATGAGCTTCTCAGTTGGATAAAACTTACTATTCTGCGAGAATGAAAATAGAATTCAAAATCAAGCATTCTTATTCACCTCAAGCGCATTGATTCAAGAATACCTTTATTGACGACAAATTTATTTATTTTAATGAGAAAGTCTAGTTGGCGATCTGCAATCCATGTTAAAATAATTACCGTTGATTTGTGATAAATGGCACTAATATCGGCGGTTCGCGATCAAGTGTTTTGGATGAAACAACTTTGAAATTTCCCGAATCGTGAATCTACGAAAGGTTAATTACGAGATAATCTCGTTTAAAAAATTAATTAATCATGTTTAACTTTAAGTGTTTTCGAGTATTCAGACTTCGGGATTTTTAGAAGTAGCTTGATATAGAATCCCCAAAACCCGAAACTGCGAAAAGATTAATTATCAAATAATCATTTTTAAGTTTTAATTAACCCTGTTTAATTTTCAAGTGTTTCGGAAGTTCGGACTTCGGAGATTTCAGGATGTGATGGATGGTAAAGGTCCAAACTCCGAAGTGCAAAGTTGTTAACTATCTTTTAATCAAGATTAACTTAACTAATTAAGATTTAATATTTCGTCATTTTGTTACTTCGTGGGTTTGCAAGTTAGCTCTTTATTATATTTACGAAAGGCCATTACCCGTAGTGACATGTCGAAGATGACGTGTCGAGACTAGGGGGTGCCATGTGTTTATTATAATTGTATGAATCTTCAGATGAAAAGGTCAAAAATAGATGCCACAATTCAACCCAGGGAAGACTCAAAAGGTACACGTGTACCATGACTCTTGTTCCTTACATGTTTTTGGAAGAGTGATAACGGACACCTTCGGGTTTCGAGACTTCAACCATGAAGACCTGTCGAAACACCTGAAGCGCAAAGCTCCGAAGCGACCTTTAGCGATTTGATTATTTAACAATCAGATGGCTCCAAAACTCGGGGGGAAATGAGATCGTTTGATCAATGGGGAACTTTATCGACAATGGATATCATGCATGCCTTATTACTAACAGTAAATTTGTTTTTAAACATTTGAAAACTGGTTTCTTAAAGCTCAAGGTTTAGGATTATATGTGTTCCAACACTATTCAAGAGAATTTCCACTTCCACCTGTGACATGTATGTATTGTCGTGCATCAAATCATGACGCAGAAGACTATCTGACAATATTGGGGAAGATCCAAGAAAAGAGGAATCAGAATAATCAGAATGTTCAATGGATTTATGCAGAAGCAAGGGATGATGGAAGAAATATCAACATAGTTACACGTAGAGGAGTGAAGATAGGAGATGACACAGTAAGACAATATCCAACACAACATCAATGGGTGAAGAAGAATGTCGAACCATAGAAGCAATTTGATGCGTAGAACGAAAAGGAGCTAATGAAGCAAGCTAGACAAGAGTTCTTAAAGCCATACATTGCATCTACATCAATTGTGCAACATACTCAGGACGTACCAACGTACGAGATGCCTTCATCGCTAGATCACAATAATGAAGCACATCCCGTAGGACAAGTAAGTACCATACATTATTTTTTGCAATCCTGTGTTAAAGTAATAAATGATCCATCATCTGTTAAAGTATTACAAAATATGTTAGAAAGATGTAATACAAACGTAGAGGGAAATCTAGAGAAGAAAATAGTTAATCACTTCCATACAAGGAGGAGGACAAGTAGAGAATTCAGAATGAATGCCAACATTGGAGATTTCAACATGGGGGATATTATACTGGATTTAGGCTCCGAATTAAATGTGTAACCCAAGAAGACATGGCAATGTATGAGAGATACCACATTAGGATATTCACATCTTCAGCTGAAACTAGCAAATCAACACAGAGTTCTGCCAATTGGAAGGCTAAATGGTGTGACAGTATATCTCAATGGAGTGTGCACTAAAGCTGATTTTGAAGTGATAGAAATAGTGGATGGCACAACACCTTACCCAGAATTGCTTGGCTTGGATTGGGCGTTTGACAACTAGGAAATAATTAGTTTCAAGACAAGGAAGATGACATTTGAATCAAGAGAATACAGAGTCGTTGCACCACTAGACCCATCAGAAGGAGAAAGGTTTGTAGAACCCACTTGCTTAGACCTGGAGGAAATCAACCAGTTATAATAAACCACCACGTGAGAAGAATATTATGTGAATCCAACTACATATGGGGTACTTAGTTGGAGAAGTATCACATCATGCACATAAAACTCAAATACATGGTTGGAGAATTGGCAGCAGAGATTACATGAAGTATCCACAAGAAGGTGTGTAAGAATAGACCGCGTAGTAATATGGGTAGGTACAGAGATAAGAGAACCTCCTAGTTTTCATGGGGTGAATGACTTAGAAGAATTCCTAACAATATACAAAGATGAAGTGTTATAAAATCATAGGCTCTTATCCCTTGACACAACACTCAAGGAAACACCTGCAAGATGGTGGGGTGCAAACAAAGAGACAATTAAGGACTGGTACCAATGTAAAATATTATTGTGCATCAGATTTGGTGCAGAGCAGAAGAGAATAATGATGCAGAGATATGATGGGCAGGGGTCACCATTGGAACACTTGTAGAAGTTCAGAACACTATGGACACTAACACCACTAGAATAATGGCCTCGTCACTTTATTCATACACTAGAAGGAATTCCAGAAAACTATTATGTGGACCAGGGACTGCATAGAGGAACTGCAGAATAAACAACACTACATAAGAGTTTTGTAGTAACTTTCTCATTTGAACATGAGAACCCCAACATGGATTTAGCACTCAAGCAGATAAGAGGGGTAATATTCATTCAATAACTAGGAGTAGAACTCATAACAGAATGCCAACAGCAGGATAGAAAGACAATGAAATAACTATTGTCATGTTATCATGTGCAGGAAGAAGCACCAAATGAAAATGACCCACGCAACATTCAAATTATAGAAATTGAAGGAGAAAGAGAGGTGGAGGGTCCATCTCTGGAATCAGAAATATTTGTTGTGCCAATCAAGGTGAAGAAAGTAAACATTGGGATAGATGATAATCCCAAAATGGCCAGCATTGGAGACTACTGGGATGAACAAACAGTAGAAAGAATAACAGAGTTATTGCGGGTGTATAGTGACCTATTCCCAACAACCTTTGTAAAGATGAAAGGTATAGTAAGAGAGCTAGGAGACATTAAGATACCTCTCAAGCCTAAGGATATATCAGTCAGACAACGACCATATAGAGGGAATCCAATATATAAGCAGAAATTGACAGAATGTTGGAAGCTAGAATCATCGAACCAATAGAAGAATTAGAATGGATAAGCCCTATCGTAGTATAGGAAAAGAAAAAAGGAGGGATAAGGATCTATGTAGATCTCAGGAAATTGAATGATTCTTGCCTACACGACCCTTTTCCCATCCCTTTCATAGATGAGGTATTAGAGAATGTAGGAGGCCAGTAAGCATACTCATTCACATATGGATTCTTAGGTTACCATCAGATCAAGATAACTCTCGAAGATAGATACAAGACCACTTTTGCCACAGAATGGAGATCCTACCAGAACACAGTCATGCCTTTCGGATTGAATAATTCACCAACAATATTCTCAAGAGTAGTCATAGTTGCATTTAAAGAATTCATCCATCAGTTTTTAGAAGTGTACCTAGCTAATTGGACCATATATAGTATGTTGAAAGACCATGTGGAACTATTAAGCCTGATGTTGGAAAGATGTAGGCAATGTCAGATATCATTAAATATCAAGAAGTGCATCTTTGGGACACCATTTGGAATACTATTGGGACACATAGTGTGCAAACAAGGCTTGCTAGTAGATCTTGCCAAGATTGCAGTAATTGTTAATTTACCACCACCAAAATCAGTGCGCGAGAGAAACATTGGGACACACAGGATACTACAGGAAATTCATAAAAGGGTACACGCAGATCACTGTGTTGATGGAGAAACTGTTGAAGAAATATAGTAAATTCCAGTGGAATGAGGACTGTTGGTGAGGTTTGGACACTCTAAAATAAAAAATGGTCACAACACCCATACTAGTATTTCTAGATTGGGAGAAAACATTTCATGTGCATGTAGGTGCATTAGCCATAGCACTTGGAGCTATTCTGGCACAGCCAAGAGCATGAGAATTGGACCATCCTATAGTATTTGCAAACATAAAATAGGTAGAGTCATAACAGAACTACAATACTATAGAAAGAGAAGGCCCAACAATGGTATATGCACTGCAGAAGTTCAGACACTATTTACTTGGCAAACATTTTAAGATGCTCACAGATCATTCAACCCTCAAATACCTAGTCAACAAGCCAGTGTTGGGGGGAGAAATTGTAGATGGTTACTGTTGTTTCAGGAATTTGACTTTGAAGTGATAGTCAAACCAGGGAAGTTGACTGCAGGACCTAATCATCTGTCAAGAATCACGAATGGAGAGAAGCCTACAAACTTAGAGGACAAATTCCATGATGCGCATTTATTTTCAGTCCAAATAACTGATGGATATTCGACTAACATCATTGAGTACTTAAGTACATGGACTGCGCCACAATAATTCAACAATGTGCAGAAGAAAAATATGGTAGCCACAACTGTAGACTATCAATTGATTGCATGACACTTATACAATATGTGCACAAATTTCATCTTGAGAAGATGTGTACTAGAACATAAAAGGCCTAGCATTTTGGTAGAGGCTCGTGAGGGAATAGTTGGAGGACATTATGTAGGAAAATATATCGTGCATAAGGCATTGCATGCAGGACTATGGTGTCCGACCATTGACAAAGATGCAAAGGAATATTGCCAGATATGTGATTTATGGCAGAGGGTTGGAAAACCTAATAGACGGGATGAGATGCCCCTAAGACCATAAGTAACCTTGCAAGTATTCAGAAAATGGGAAATACACTTTGTGGGACCAATTAATCCACTAGAAAAGAGTTCAGGAGCAAGGTATATCATTACTGCGACAGTGTACTTAATAAGATGGGAAGAAGTAGCACCAGTAAAATATTGTACCATAGAGAAAGCAGCACACTTCTTGTTTGATCAAGTGATCACTAGATTTGGATGCCTAAGGATTTTGATGAGTGACCAAGGCACTCACTTCATCAATAACGCTATCAAGGCTATGAGTGAGAAGTTTGAATTCTATCATCAAAAGAGTACACCATATCACCCTCAAGCAAATGGGACAGTGGAAGCCTTTAATAAGATCCTAGAGAATGTGTTGACAAAAATATGCAATGTCAATAGGGATGATTGGTACTTGAAGATACCAATAGTATTATGGGCATACACGACTACATGCAAAATGTTGACAAGACAGACACCATTCAGGTTGGTGTATGGACAAGAAGCAGTGGTGCCATTAGAATTTTGTGTACCTAGTATGTGCGTAGCAACAATCACCAACATGACAGAACAAGGTGTAGTACAAGAAATGATAAGTCAGTTGATGGAGATGGAAGAATATAGGATTCTAGCAATATTTCACCAAGAAGTACAGAAAGCAAGCGACAAACCTTGGCATGACAAACATATTAAAAGGAATTTTTTTCAAGGAGGGAGACCTAGTCTTTGTGTATGACAGTAAATTTCTTCAACATCCAAGAAAATTCAGAATGCATTGGTTGGGACCATATGAAGTGAATACTGTCATAGAGGGGGGATTTGTAAAGTTGAAAGATTTAGGAGGTGTAGAACTCAGAGGAATGATCAATGGGAGTCGACTGAAACTATATAGGGACAAATGACCTCCTAGTACTTAGAAATTTGCCACGCAATAAGAAGATATGTATATAGTGTATTATAGTAGAAGTAAGGGAAAGAAAATGAGGAGATCAGATGAGATCAAACTAAGGCGAAATCCATCTCAGATGAGATCAAATCAAAGTATGGCATAGAGAGGGGAGCTCGATGAGATCAAAGTGTGGTGTAGTGTGAAAAGGGGAGCTCGATGAGTTGTGCCCCTTATCTATTGAACTCGTTCCTTGAATACTACAAGGATGCGCAAGACTGGGGCTCTGAGTTTCACTATTCATGGATACTCATCCGCATTTCACGTATGGGGTGGTAGGAACCCACATACAACATGTTCCTGCCAAGGACAGAAAAATGCGTCACAACACGCTAAACATCCCTCCGCAGTTCAGTTGATCCCAAAAAGAAGAAAATTAACAACGACATGTTCGTGATATACTTGACAGAGATCCAAAATAAATTCACGGAGACATGGAGGATTCCCATAGAAAATGTCTAGGATTTTGGTCAGATATCGAACATCCAGGTTCCGCACCATAATATGTGGCTACATGCAAAGAAGGATCCAGCTAAGGAGTGGTTGCAGTTGAAGTATTGCATAACAATGTAGGACATCTAGATGGAGGTTCAGGAATGTCCCAAGGAGTGAAGGGTGCCAACAATCCCAAAGATGGTGCCAGGAGCACGAACGAGGACGCAGGAAAGAATAGTCATTGCATAGCAGACATGAAAAAATGGAGCAATCACCAAGAAAAATACAACACAGGGCCAAGAAGGAGGCAACAGTCCCATACAAAAGAAATCCATAACGAAGAAGAAATCCCAATGTGGCTCTACACAGGGACCACTGCACATAGGGAAGACAACAAGATAAACAACAAAACAAGTGTGCCCAGAGGAAAGGAAGAGGGAGACACAAGAAGTCTAAATGGAAGAAGGAGAAGGGTAGGATATCAGAAGGGATACACAGATGTATAAAGTATATGAACCACCAAAGACCCAATGAAAGAGAGCAAGGGAGAAACCAAGTGGTTATAGAAAGAAGGCCAAGGCCCACAGAAATCCCATGGAAACATCATTGACGAAAGACGACGTGGAGTTCATAGCCACAACATTATAGGATCAGATGTCAGACATGTGGGAGAATGTGGAGAACCACCAAGCTTTAATTTTGGAGACAATCCAAGAGGTGAAAACTATGTTGGAACAATTAAAGCTCAAAATAGAGCAACAACAACAAAAGACAACAACATCAGTGAAAGAAGGGGTATCGATGGGCGAGACAGTGCAGATCACGGCGCAAGAGAGTGTAAACTTTAGGATTACTCCCGACATATTTTTCATAGATGAGGAGACAATGCAGAGGCCGCTGAGAGAAATTGAGATGTTGGACTTGGCATTGCCCAATATTCCAACCAAAACACTCTATAAATTACAAGTGAGCATCGCATAGGAAATTCAGTCGAGAGCAAGATATGACGCGACAAACTTACAGTTGGTGCAGGAAGACAACACCTCACTAAAGGAGGCACTTAGCTAAGAAGGGAAAGGGACGAAGATGGTGCAGCAGAAGGTGGATGAGATGGAAAACTAGATCCAGACAGTATTCCAAGCCATCTTGAATAGTGAAAGAATACAAGGAGTGTCAGCGCAGGAAAAAATGCAGAAGATAGTGAAAATCATGCAGCATTACAAGGACCATATAAAAGAGCTGGAGGATATCATAGTGTCCACAACTCCAAAAATCAGAGTGCAAAGGGAGTGGGACGTGATATCTTCTATAGAGAGCATCGTGCAGAATATACCCAGGTTGACAGAATTGTTGGATAAGAGCGCCCAACTATGGACATAACTTATAGACGATGGAAGCTTACAAGAGATGGAAGGGAAGAAGGACAAACTACACACAGCCATGGAAGACGTCAAACAACAACAGAGAACAATGTCACTGCTGTTGTGGGTGGTAAATCCCCCTACGTACTAGCACTTAGGGTTTTATCATGCATGCAAAAAAGACCTAAAGATTCCTACTTTCTACCATCATCGCAGATCTAATCCCCATTATTCTTAAACAAATACACAGTTAAGAAGATCAAGTGAGCATACCTTATTTCCGGCATTTGATATCGATCCCTCTTCACGCTTGGTCTCTCTTTGACTGCAACTCTCCGCCCAAGGCTGACCTACATTCACAAAGACAAACAAAGAACTCCACTTGCATTTGATCTACATATTAATGGGTTAGAGATTTAATCAACATGTACGCGATAAATAATGACAATCTCATATGGTGGGACGGGAAAAGTACTTCTTTATTATTAACTTCACTAAAGCAACTTACAATGATGAAGTTGGCCACTGCTCCATGAATCTGGTCCTGGTCTCCTCTTTTACTATGCACCAACTACTAACACACTTGCTTCTCTTCTTCGTTGAAATCACAAAATGGTTGCAAAATCTTGGGCAAAGGGGAATACGAATTCGGGTAGAGTTTCTTTACTATATTTTTCCTCCTTTCAAATGGGACCCCTACCCCTTCTTTTATAGGCTAGAAGGAGCTAGGTATTTGGTCGAATGACTGGCCATGCATGGCCGAAAGGTTTAGTTAACTTGCCCAAAGTTGTGTGTTCCGTCAACAACTTTCCTTTTTTCGTGCTTCTGAAGGTCCACGCGGGTTGTAGTGGGCTAGCTAGCGTGGACATTGTAGATACACGCAAGTTGTAGTGGAGCAGGGTGCGTGGGCCTTTAAAAATGGAGTTTTTTAGAAGAGTTGTTCAATAGTGGCTTGGAAAAGAAGGAATATGAGATGGCTTGATGCCAAGTAAGCATGTTTGGTGCAAATTAGGGTTATAACAAATGCCCCCTAATGTGTGAGGTCAGAAGAGCATCTAATGGCCGAAATACATTATCAATCTTTATCAACGTACTAGATCGGTGAGCCCAGGGACCAAAATTCAGGAGGTGYCATCTGCAAAATAACAATTGTCTCACCGAGGCGGGCATACCCATGCTCAGGATGAAATAAAATCATGGYTACCAATCAAATACACTGTAGATCCATGTCATATAACTATATAAAGTGTAGCCACAAGCAATACACAACGGATCTACATCTCAAAATCAAAAGATATACATGTATAGTATCCATCTTCTAGAAGCTGATAAGGCCTAATGGYTGGAGAYGAGGTCTTCAGAGCTCGAGAAACAACTTCAAAATCTTCAAAACTCGGGTAGGAGTGTAATATGAGTGTACAACTTCACTGCCCAGAGGTCTTCGATGACTCATTGGTTATGGACTAGAGAATCTTGATGATCAAACTAAAGGCTTCATTGATTTCGAACAAAGACTTGATTGGACTTTCGGGATGGTCGGGCATGAGGGCAAGAGAAAAACTGCAGAGGGGCCGACTCAGGCTTGGTAAAAACTTCCCTTGGACAATAGCATGAAAAATGATGAGATTCAGGTAGCATGGCATTAACATAAGTTCACGAGGCAGGAGGCAACGTAAACTCTCCATATGTTTGGAAGAATAACCAAATGGAGGAGGACACAACTCAATGTAGCGGTAACAACTTCCTAAGGTCATGTAAAATCCCAGGGCTTGACGGACAAACGAAAGTATGTGCTTTATCCAAGGGCGACTCATTGTGCTGCCAATACAAAGAAAATACTTTTCCCTTCCTCTTTTTGGGGTATATTTGATTTTTTTTGTCTTTTTCAATAATGTTGAAAATCTTGAAAAGGGATAAAAGAATGCTACGTTACAAAGGAGGATCGAGTGTCTCAACCATACTAGTTCCAAGCACACAGAAGATAGGGATGCTCAGGGAAAAGAGACATATGCAGGAAAAGGACACTCGGGAAAAATCCTCCAAGGGCCAAAGGTGTCAAGACGCAGAGGCAAAGTGCTACAAGGCTTGCGTATAAGGCATGCTTCAGATGGTTCAGTTCAGAGAAACATGGAGCCGACATTAGGCCAAAGACACAGGTATGCAAATGCAGTTAACAAAACACACAATGGTAACGTCCTTCGATGTAATTTTAATGAGCCCAGAGAAGGTAAGCCCGACGGTTTTTCATATTTAGAGAGTCTGAAAAAAGGTAAAAGGAGACTCCAATGGGGTACCTTTTTCGAAGGTAGTCTAGTCGGTTCGAAAAAGGGGTAAACTAGCACCAAAAAGACGTCTATTCAAAACCATTTTAAGGAGTGTGATAAAGACAAGATCACTCGGCAATTTTTTCATTTTTAAGGAATCTAAAAAAAGCTCAACTATGGACTCCGTCATGAATGTTCTTCTGGACCATTTTAACGAGTGTGAAAGAATAAGGTCACTCGACGATCTTTTCAATTTTAGGGAGTCTACAAAGAGCTTAACTATGGACTCCATGGGGGTTCCTTTTTCGTACATTTAGTCCCTCAAGCCCGAAAAAGGGTTAAAATTGTACTTGAGGGTGCTCTTCTAGAGAACCGAGGCTCCTAGAGTATACCTTTGTTCGTACAGTTAACCATCCGGACCAAAAAAGGGGTAAACTACCATCGGACAGACGTGACTTCAAATTTCAGTTTAACGAGCGTGAAAGGCCACAAGATCGCTCGACAATCTTTTCATGTTTAGAGGGTCTGAAAAGGGCTTAAAAGAAGACCCGTTGGGGGCTATGACTCATGTATGAAACTAGTTTAGGTAGAGCCCGCTGCTAGGCTCAGACCAAGAGTCTCTTCGATAGTCAACTTGGAAAGTCTCCCAAAAGGGAAGAAAACACAAACCACGATGTAATTCCTCCCTCGGTATAGAAACCATAGTCATGGCTTCAAGGATAGCCTCATCTGAAGGTAATCCAAAATCTGAGAAATCATGCAAATGAGGTTTGACAGTCCCAAAGGGTGAAGTAAACTGACCATACTCCATATGAAGATGGAGGTTCTGGCCAGGGCTGGCAGAGTCTATCAGCGAAGAATCACAAGCATGAGGGCTTGAGGATCTACAAACAACGAGATCAGACTCAGAAGGATACTCAAGCCCACTTGGACTAAGAGGGGGAAACAAGGGCTCCCATGCCCCCATTGGATAAACCAATGGATCAATTGTTGAGACTAAGTCTCGGGAAGGACAACATGATTTCACAGGTTCCTACTCAGAAGCAATTGAACATCGAGGATAATATGCCACATAATTAACCCGTGGCGGGGTAGAGTCTACACGAATGCTAGGAACATATAAAGGGGTAGTTTGAAATAATGTTGAATTAGGATGGTGATTATTAGATGCCAGCTGGTCGATAGTGACAATGCTTCCATTGTGAGGGAAATGCATCACCCGGAAGAGCGTAGACACCATAGCATTCATAGCATATACATAATCACGCCCGAGAAGCATATTGAAATCTAATGGGCCTTGCACCACTATAACATCAACAATGACAGTTTTCCCACCTAAAGATATAGGTAACTGAGGAAGAACCCCCAAATATTCGCTAGGACGTTTTTCAAAAGCCAACATCTCATGCGAAGAAGACACAAGCTCGGGAGATCCCAAGACTTTCCAAACTAAGGAGGATAAAATACTTGCAGAGGCTCCCTCATCCACAATACATTGATAAATGTTTGTTGAATTAACTTCAACCCTTATTTGAAAAGGTGCGGCAAAAGGAATATGAGGCTCAACAAGGTCATTCCAATCAAAGGAAACCATCCTAGGGCTTGGAGGGGGTGTGCTTGAAATGAGAGAAATGCCCCCTTGTTCTGAAAGTATTGAACCGTAAATGCTAAAAACATAGTCGGTAGACACATCACTCCCCAAAAGAAGAGTAGGATCATCTGATGACTGCATTGGCATGACCACTTTTGCAACCAATGGTTGAATAGGTTGCAGGACTACATGGTCTAAAGGCACCTCACCCCCCAAAAGAGGAGTGGGATCAGTCGATGACTGCATCGACATGACCACTTTCGCAACCAATGGATGAATAGGTTGTGGCACTACATGGTCTAAAGGCACCTCACCCCCAAAAAGAGGAGTGGGATCATCCAATGACTCCATCGGCATGACCACTTTCTCAACCAATGGCTGAATAGGCTGAGAGACTACAAGTTCTAAAGGCACCTCACCCCCCAAAAGAGGAGTGGGATTAGTCAATGACTGCATCAGTATGACCACTTTCACAACCAATGGCTGAATAGGCTGTGAGACTACATGTTCTAAAGGCACCTCACCCCCCCAAAAGAGGAGTGGGATCAGCTGATGACTGCATCGGCATGACCACTTTCTTAACCAATGGTTGAATATACTGTGAGGAAACCTCAAAAGACTCATAATCAGAAGAGCTTGCAGACAGGGACCACAATCTTTGTACCTCTGGAATGTCAGGGCACAAATGAGTAAGGCAATCTCCCTTGCAAAGCTTACAAGGGAACTTAGGCTTACGTCCTAGCCGTCTAGGTTTCTCAATAGAATTAATGCCCCAACATGACTAGAAGTGGTTGGTTTCACATCTCCAACATGACTTGTAGAGGTTAGTGATGGGTCGATAACATGACTT
Organism: Picea engelmannii; assembly: GCA_009831015.1. NCBI lineage: Eukaryota > Viridiplantae > Streptophyta > Pinopsida > Pinales > Pinaceae > Picea > Picea engelmannii. Next base: position 450,342 of record ML777952.1, read on the forward strand.
GTAGAGGCTACAGATCTATTACTAGTATGACTATCAGTGACTGGACTTTTCCCCCCAGCATGACTTGCAGAGGGTGGGTGTGTGCCCCAAGCATAACTTGCAGAATCTGGGCGCTGGTATTCAACGTGACTTGCAGAGGTTGTCGACCTATCTCCAACATGACTCAGAGAGGTTGGTGATTTCTCCTTCCTATTCTTCCTTTGTCTATTTCGTTTATACTTTCGGTTACTAGTAACTGTACTTTCACCAAAGGCATGAGAAGGAGAAGGAGAAGACTTTGCTGACAAAGAAACATCAACAAGGTGCCCATGACATAAAGTGCTTAGCTGAGAAGCGTCAAGAGAATTTGGGACATTTGGAATGGTACCCAACCAAACCGATAATCCCACATTCAACCCAGGAATGTACAAAGTGGCCATCAAAGGGACACCAACATTTCCGAAGAAAGGAAAAGCACAAGAATCCCCTTGCGAAGGGGTTCCTTGGTTGGTATCATTGGGAACTTTATCCATGAATATCTTATGCACATGTTCTCCCTTTGCGGGATTGTTCAAGTCCATAAAAGTCTAACACACTGACTTTGAAGAACTAGTGCTATCAAAACAACGCCTATAAATAGCCATCTCCACGTTTCTAAGCGGAAGACTGAAAATTCCTCTCGACCGGTGGAGTGGGTGGTCTACCACCCTAGGTCAGAGACCCAAAGCCATAACTGACTAACCCACTATGGAAAACTCGGGAGCACAAAGCACACACTAAAAGTTCCTAAAGGAAAATCAAGCAAACGACTAACTAGTTGGAAGAACAGTTACACCAACCAACACTAGAGCAACTTACCGGTGCAAGTGCAACTCGAATATGGAAGCACCCTCCAGGTATACGCTGCAAAGCGTGGCCCAATTTCTACCCTAGGTAATATGGTATACCCCCATGGTCACCTGTGTAAGTCCCTAAAATAAAGGCAACTAGGTTGCCAGCTCATGAACAATCACCAGGCGGGTACAGTCAACAGTCGGGTGGACCGCAATGAGCAGGGTATCAAGCCTGAAACCTATCAATGGTATCGAAAGCAAGTGTTTCAGAAGATGACTGAGGACCTCGAATGGATTTGATACCCACGAATATCTGTGGCAAATGCGATCAACGAAATCCCAAGACAGGTCCTCTATATGCATTCCCCACTATGCTTGGTCCGGCTTTGGAGGGGTTATCTCCGCTACATTTCCGCACGCGACCTCGTGTTTATCCCTTGTGTTAGAGGGGGGTCCCAGATAATTTCCACATTACTAGACTTCTACACTCCTTAGCACAGACTCATATGTTTGTTTTATAGCCTTGAAGAGTTTCCTCTCCAACCTGAATCAAGGCTCTAGCCTAATCTAGTTGACGGACCCTACAAACATAAAGTCTAGTAAATTTTAATTAGCATTCTTTCTACTGGCTTGATTTACTCAAAAGGGTACGGTAGTGAAACTGATGGTGTTAATACTCTTGCGAAAAATGATGAAACTTATATGAACACTGGCAAAGAATGAATAATTTTTTATTTTTTTTTAAATGCTTTTAAGATGAGAAGAAAACACAACACTATGCTAATTTCTTTTCTTTTTCAAATAGCAATGCAAAGAAAATGCCAGGAAAGAAAGAGATCTAACAAACTAAGTTTTTTTTTATATTTTATTCCAATCAATGTAGAAATAACAAAAGATTCTAAAAGAAACTGATGAATGCACGATTCATGCCCCCCCCCGGCCATGAGGGGGGATTTTTTTTCAAAATGCACCTCATTTTTCTTAAAATTTCAAGCTAAAAATAAGTTTAAAAATCTAGGAAACACAAAAAATCTTTTAAATGAAAAAGCAAGCTATGCTGGAATACAACCTAGGCTAAAACTTCTTATGACAAAGACCAGAAAGAAACAAGAAAAACCTGGGAAGTAAAAACTTGGCAGGGAAGAAAATGATTGCCTCCTTAAAAGTTTCTAGACAAACACACGACTGTCACTTCAACAGCCAGCGTATGCACGTGGGCTGCCCAAATACAGGATGTGTATGCACACGTGTAGGCCCACTACAGGCCGTGTGTGCCTCTGTTTCTCCTAAAAGGAAGCAAGACAAGTGGCTAGGCTCAGGTAGGGAGTACTGGTATTGAGAACCAAAATCCCTTGAAGACACATAAACTTACTTTGACAGAAAAAGATGCAAGGAAAATTTTGATATAAGGTTTTTACCTGACTATGGATTATTCAATCAGAGACCTAGAAGGACCCAGAAGATCCTTTAGAAGGATCACTTTTGCAGGGGAGAGGATGACTGTCTCTTCCTGAGAAAGATTACCTGGGTTCTCATACACGCAGCTAGCACTTCATCAAGGGGTGTATGCACGCGGGTTGTGTGAAGGTAGGGCGTGTGTACACGCATGCAGGCCTTGTACAGGCCACGTGTACCTCTATGACTCTCGAAAAGAAAATGCAGCCAAGCAAAGAAAGCAAGGAGTACTAGTATGGAAGACTAGAATCCCTACTAGCTCAGACTCTTGCAGAAACTCAGAAAAAAGGTGATGAAACCAATTTAAAACTACCAAAAAGTATCCCTAGAAAACCCGAGAGATCCCCAGTATCGTCACCAATTCTGTTGTGGGTGGGAAATCCCCCTACAGACTAGCACTTAGGGTTTTATCATGCATGCAGAAAAGACCTAAAGATTCCTACTTTATACCATCATCCCAGACCTAATCCCCATTATTCTTAAACAAATACACAGTTAGGAAGATCAAGTGAGCATAACTTATTTCCGACATTTGATATTGATCCCTCTTCACGCTTGGTCTCTCTTTGACTACAACTCTCCTCCCAAGGCTGACCTTCATTCACAAAGACAAACAAAGAAATCCACATGCATTTGATCTATAGATTAATGGGTTAGAGATTTAATCAACATGTACGCGATAAATAATGACAATCTAATATGGTGGGACGGGAAAAGTACTTCTTTATTATTAACTTCACTAAAGCAACTTACAATGATGAAGTCGACCACTGCTCCAAGAATCTGGTCCTGGGATCCTCTTTTATTGTGCACCAACTGCTAACACACTTGCTTCTCTTCTTCGTTGAAATCACAAAATGGTTGCAGAATCTTGGGCAAAGGAGAATACGAATTCAGGTAGAGTTTCTTTACTATTTTTTTCCTCCTTTCAAATGGGACCCCTACCCCTTCTTTTATAGGCTAGAAGGAGCTAGGTATTTGGTCATATGACTGGCCATGCATGGCCGAAAGGTTTAGTTAACTTTCCCAAAGCTGCGTGTTTCGTCAACAACTTTCCTTTTTTCGTGCTTCTGAAGGTCCACGCGGGCTGTAGTGGGTCAGTTAGCGTGGAAACTGTAGATACACGTGGCTTGTAGTGGAGCAGGGTGTGTGGGCCTTTAAAAATGGAGTTTTTTAGAAGATTTTTTCATTAGTGGCTTGGCAAAGAAGGAATATGAGATGTCCTGATGCCAAGTAAGCATGTTTGGTGGAAATTAGGGTTATAAAAATTGCAAGAAAAGATCAAAACTGTCGCGGAGATGAAAACTTTATAAGCAAAGGAAAAGGCAATACAAGCGCAGAAGATGAATCGACAAGCTCATTCAGAGCCCCTGCAAGAAAAGGAAGACCAGTTGATCGTCAAGGTCGACGCAACAAAATTGAGTGTAGAGTGCATTGTAGTGGAAGGAGGAGAGCTGCCACAAAACCCAGCCACCGCGCAACTCATTGAACATATGGCCAAAAGGAGCATCCATGCTCAAGTGCAGTGCCATAGAATCACTGAAATGTATCATGTGTTGGCACAAGCAGTGATAGACACTGGAGTTAGATAGTGACTCGAGACGAGTCACAATGTCAATGTTGCAGGCCTGTTAGGCGTAGACCTAGTTTTGAGGAAAAGAAACACATGTAAGGAAGATGTGCATGTAGGAAAAGCAGCATGTGTAAGGCAGACGCGCATGCAGGAAAAGCAGCACGTGCAAGACAGACGTGCATGCAGAAGAAGAAAGCATGAGAAGAACGCATGCAAGAAGACCTAGCCACGATAGGGTTAGGGATTTGGTAAGAATATGTGATGGACGGTAAGCCAAAAACATGTATAAGTAGGTAACTAGGAGGTCTACGAGGTTCGAACATTGTTCAGTAGTTGTTCTTTCGTAATTCTTGGGTTTGATGAGAGAGGACCAGAATGACTAAAAATTCGATCTGTTTTGTAAGTTGTTGAGCCGAGGAGGGGAAATAGAGTAGATATTGAGGGTTAGATCACAGGATGAGGATCCTGGTGTGATCCAATCCACATCATTGTAGATCTCGACCCATTTGATGAGAGTTGTAATGTTTGTGGCGTTGTAGTTTTGGAAACACCATAATAAAAGAGCAGAGAAACCAAATATTTGTGGACGTGGCCCATGAGGGGTGAACCACAATATATCATGTGTTATGTGATTGAATATTGTGTATTTTCTTTACTGTTAATGATTAGATGTTAGACAAATGTGTGAATGACTAGTTAGATCTGCTATTTTACATGCATGAATAAGAATGACAGGATATTCAACATAAGTTGAATATTAAAGTAACAAATGAAAATCACGGAGTTTAATCACAGATCCCCACTCATTCCCAGGCTATAAGCACCTGAGAGTTGCAACCACCAATAGAACTATCACAGGTGAGACTACCCAGTGCACTTAGTGTACTGCGTTTCCTTCTGGTTTACTAGAGGGGTCGATAGTTTTAAAGGGGTTTTGTTGGAAACCATAGTAGACCTGAACCTGGGTAAGCCCAAGAAAGGTAGTAAGAGTAGTTTAAGACCAACAGAGTTGTTGCGACACTCATTTCATGATCCCTATTAAATAGATAAATATGGAGAGGTCACTTAAGAAATTGAACCAAAATCAAAGGCACTAGAGGAAGTTTGAAAGCAAGCTAATTCTATGGGAGGTGAGTTGGTAAACAACCTAGAAACACATGTATCTATAAATCCAATGACCCAAAAAAGACACGAAGCCTTCCAACTTGATTCTCTTTCTTCACATGGGAATCTTTTCCCTTTTTTTATCTATCATAATGCATTCAAAGGTGGTGGCATTAGAAAAAAGGTGGAGATTGTTCAACCAACCAAGTAGTTGATTATGGATGGACTTGTTGAACAAAGTGATTGAATGAAAGAACCAATTACACGTAGAAAATCCAACCACCTGCCATATTATACAACATAAATTCCCAACAAACCAAAAAGACAACCAATATTGGTTGGAAACACATGGAAAATTATGCTCACATGCAACACATGATAACCCAACCATTAGGGATGCTAGGCAAAGTGTTGATGCATATACTCATTTTGGATCTACTACTGGTATTACCTTTTTTAGAACCATCGTTTCTGCTATCTGTTAAATCGGTGGATCCATATCTTGATCTGTTATAGGTGAAATGATAACTGCTAGGTTTGGAACTGGCTCTGCTACTGGCACTAGAGAGGATGTTGAAGTTGTTGATGGGACTGCATTTTTAGATTGATCTTTTATCGAAGCTACTGATTTTGCACCTGGAGGATCTAAAACTGGATATGCTCCTTCCCATATCTTTATTTTTTGCTCTATTGATGTTGGTGGTGAATTAATAACATCTGGTCTTGTTTCTTATGTTGGTGAATCAATGAGGTAAACAACTTCTTCAACGGGTGCTTAAACCTAGGACCCTATATTTGCTACTTATGCCTCTACTCTTGCCTTGGTTCTTGCTACTCTTTCCTCTACACATGGATATGGAATTGCAGTTCGGAACTATGTCTTCAATGGTGCTTCAACCACTCGATGAATAGGTTCTTATTCAAGCTCAGATACTTGGTCTCTATCGCACCTATTACAACAATAGAGCCACCTATCACTACATCTAGGAACACCTATCAATTAGATACTCATCGCTGCATCTATGTGTACTTATCATTGCTCTCTTATCACTGCACCTATATCCTATCTATTACATCTTATTATGTATCTAAACCTTCCCCTCTTATAGCTCAATTGGGAGGGGGGGAAATATATCAGAGCTTGATTCCCTCACATATAAGACTTCTATGGGTGGGAATGAAAGCATGGAATTTCTTGAAACACCACTGAGAAACCTATAAGTGTGAGCCCTTTTTAGCATATAAAGAGCCCAGTGAGGTCAATAGTGCATTCAGACCAACCAAGGAAAGTGTTAGGGTGTGAGCCTGAGTAAATCCCCCGCCCACGAGTAGAGTGTTGTCCTTTTCCAAGCATCGTTTCTCTTGCTATGCTCCTACCCTTTCTTGTCTACGCCCTTTACCAATTTAAGTTCTTAACAATAGGTAAATCCAAGGTGAATCAATGCTTCTATAGCTCCCTCACCTAGCTCCAATCTGTACCCCAATAGATATCCAATGCGACAGGAGAAACTGCCAGTTAGGAACCCCAAAAACACATCCACCCCAAATAGAGCCAGGGAGGTGTAAGCCCACTACTATTATTCTATTTATCATTTCCAAAGGAGGGATCCCAACAATGGGACCTTTCTAAAGGGAGGGAAACATCATATATTCTATTAGTAACCAAGCCCAGGGAAACCCCTAACCTCACTCCTACTATTAGATAGAGGTCCTCTCATACACAACAAAGAATAACTCATACCAAGTAAGGATATCTTCTCTCCGTTGTATGAGTGTATTGCCCCCTCCAATAAAGGTAAATTTGGTCGTGCGTTGTGCTCAGGTTTTGGATGAACAACTATAATTTTAGTCAGTGGATTCATTATACATTGTATGAGGGGATGAGGAAGACTTTGATCCTTCATATTTAATGTTCCTCAGCCAACCAATAGCACAATAAGTAGTAAAGGCACTCAAGTAAGCACTACCACCTTCAAAGTAAGAAAGAAGTATTGACCTGAAACCAGTTGATCCATATCCAGTAGTGGTTTCCACACTACCATTGCTAAGCATCAATGCTAGTCGATGCAAATCCCATTGAATTTGACGAAGTTATAGTTAGAGATTAATACCTAGTAGCTTACCCTCCATGTAGATCATCTAGTAGTATATCCTCCAGTCACAATCCCAAGTGCAAAATTAGGATCAATTTACCACTCAAAGAGAGAGGTAGCAACACCAACCTACTTTGTTTACCTAGAAGTAATTGAAGAAGCACCAGTAGCACATCGAGATCAATACTCAAAAGTAGTCAATTTTTATCCATCATCCCAACCAACAACTTCAGTAGCATATCCATATGCATATAAATATCCATACCTTTGTGATCGAGATAAAGAGTCTAATTCTCATGGTCGAACGAGACCTTCATGATCCATATTCTTAATCTATTGATCGAGAACCAGATTATGATAAGCATGATCTAGAGTATGGTGTTCATGATAGGGATTATTTAAAGAAAAGCAAGAACCACCACCAATACCAAAGAAACCTACTCCCAAATAAAAGGATCTCAGGCACAAGGCTTCCAATAAATCATGTTATCCAAAAATATCCATCTAGAGATGCTCGACGGTGAACCCGAATCCATGGGGGTTACACTACAAGCTATAAAAATTTCTTATTTCCAAGGAAGACACCATTCTCTCCTACCAATAAAAGGTGCTTGTCCCAACCACTTATAGATAGTAGGAGACCCGGTGGTCTTAAATTTGTAAAGGGGAAGAATCATCAGTTGAACCTTAAGAATCAAGTCTTGATCCAATTCATTCTCTCAGCTACGTATGTAGACAAAACTCCAACCAGCATGAATTGGCATTGAACCTAAGGTATCAAGGCTATCTGGCATTGGGTGGGGGCATATAAATCTAAAGGTGAAATTTCATCGGATTTCCAAAGGGATCTTTTGAAGTGGTGTCATCCAATTGCAAAAGTATGAAAGCAGTTTTCCAACCTATCTATCTATCTATCCATCTATAAAAGTGAAATATGAAAACATATACGATCTAGTCTTTCTCCCTTCCCCCTTAAGAGTGCTATCTATCTCGCTAATTTCATTAAACTGGGTAATTCCCATTATTTACCTAGATCATGTTACATATATAGCCTGGACAATCATTGCACGAAGGTGGCATCACCCGATATGATGAATACCTTATAGAAAATAGGGTATCAGTTGTATCTAGATATCCAATACCACTACATCTACAGTCGTGATATTGGACTATCAATCATCAGTCACATCTGGATATGGCATCGAGGATACAACACCAAACCATGTAGGTAGGGTAGTCATCAGTTGTATCTAGATATATGGTGGCATCATGCCCTATTTACATTATACGACCCCCTTCCCCTCTTCTATAGTTCCCTATTTCATCTTATGTTCCCACCCCTTCTATAGTTTATATATGGGTTTATGGTTGTATCACATCATATAGATTAGATGAAACCCTAACCCCCCTCCCCTCTATAATAGTTATAGAAAGGGTGTCCTTGACTATAGTTAAGAAATCCTAGAACCTAAGTTTGGGATAGTTTGGATAGTGGCCCATATTGCATCTCTAACAGATATTAGTCCATTGTCTATGCCAGGAGGAAATCCAATTCCTAATTGTTGTTTTATATAGCCAAGTCGGGAATCCAATCCCAATCTAGATAGTAGAGTGCTTACATATATCTATATCTAGTTTCCCTAAAGTAAGTTGAGTGTGGCATAGAACTATCTATAGTTGAGGTTCCTAGCATTAAAGGTTCTCATGACCCACTAGTGATGTTGGTCATCCCACTTACTTACTATGCTAGATTATGTTGGTTCATTATTGGATCGACCTTGACTAAGAGGAGAGTTAGTTGACCATTTCCTATCTTTGCCCCCATATATATTTTATGGTCTGATCTATCGAATTGATAGAATTGATCTAGTCGGATGGTTATTCATAGAAATCTGAATGGGTTTAGGAGAGTATCTCTCTATATAAGAAGTTTTAAGGATGGTAGAATCAATAGATGAAGCTTCTCATGATCTATAAGGGCGAGCAGGTAAATGGCTATGACCTCCCTTATAGATGATAGAATAGAGGCGTGGGGGTATGGCAGATTGTGTGTGGGTTATAGTAGTGGTGGGCTTTGTGAGTGGCATCAATTCCTTGCCATCTATTTATACCACCCATAACCCAAGACCTCTAGACCTTTCCAGAAAAGTCATGGGAGCACTCCCTTCCATAATCTATAATGGGGGGAGAATGATCGATTCAATTCAACTCAGCTTCATGTAAATAAATAGAGACAAGAGGTGAAATAAGTGAGGATATAGATCATACCTTCCCTTGATAGGAACCAAGCCTTTACATATCCAAGGCTAGCTTGCAGACAAACATTAGTATTACGCTTTCTTTCAACATGAAACATCTACTATTTATAAGAACTTTCCAAGATCCTATCAAAAGGTGATGGAAAGTAGGCGGTATATATCTTGAAGGTACCAATCTCAAAACCCTATCCCAACACAGGAATGCATGCCCCTATATATATAATAGAAATTTGTGCACAAGCCTCTTTTGGTTTAGTTCGAAGGGGGGTTCAAGGGAAGGTAATATCAACGTTGCTTCCCTTATATATTCTATAAAGAGGGAAGATTGTTATTCACATTATTCATTTGATCAATGTCCTTGCCTCCCTTATTTATAGGTCGGACCGGTCAATACACCTAATTATTCCTACCCTTCTAAACTTGTTTCAAAATTTCTAATACCCCATTTTTAGCAAACGCAAACTTATCCCTTGCATCTCTTACATCTATGAAACAAAACCACGGATACCTATTTATCACATCTAGGAAACACAGAATAAATCATTAGAATAAGCCACCATGCTGAGAAGAAGAGAATAGGGGCCCATGCCTATGTATCGCAACTACATCATCCATACTAACTCTAGTAGTCTACTTAATCCATGTAGCTTTGTTCTACTAACTATACGACAAGGACAACATGAGTTGAAATGGGACGATCTCATGTGCTTATCCAAGAATACCAAGATTCATTACCAACAATGCATACCATGTTCTTATTTTTGGTGTACTTCACATCTAGAAGTAGAGCGCATTCAATGGAATTGTGTGCCTTCCCTTTCCTTGTAAGCATGATTTATACATGATTTAGTTCGTACTTAGTCTTCCTCAAAAGTGTACTTTTCCTTTCTCAAAAGGTTTACTATGAGAAGAAAAGAGACGATAGAGAATAAGTGATTAGTATGTGTTGTGTGTGTGAGTAGTAGACTGGTAGTTCCAGGCTAGTAGGTTCGAAGGTGATGTCTGTAGCCATGTAGAGTAGGTAGGAATGGTCCCTTAGTTTCCTTGTTTCTTCCTAATCACAATGACTTGCACTTAAAACTACACATGCACACACATATCTCTTTGTGTGTGTGTGCCCCTATCCCGTGCATACATAGGATCATGTGAAACACTCCAACTAATCACAAGAGAAGAAGGGAACATCACCCCCTATTTTATAGTAAGTTTCAAATCCATATCAAGAGCTAGTAGTTTCATTGTCAAATCAATACCCATCAACAGATCTAGTAGCAGTCGTTGTAGCACTTGTTTCATGGTCCCTAGTAAACGAATAAATATGGAGAAGAAGTCCAAAAGCAAGCAACTAACTGTATGGGAGGTGAGTGGTTAAACAACCAAGAAACACATGTATCTATAAATCCAATGAATCCGAAAAGACACTAATCCTTCTAACTTGCTTCTCTTTCTCTGCATGGGTTTCCTTCCCCTTTTGCTATCTATCATAGTTCATTCAAAGGTGATGGAATTAGAAAGAAGGTGGAGATCGGTTGACCAACCAAGTAGTTGATTTATGGATGGACAGGATGGGATGAAGTGATTGAATGAACGAAAAAACACAACACAACCAATTCCACGTAGAAAATTCAACCACCTGCCATATTATACAACATAAATGCCCAACAAACCAACAATACAACCGATATTGGTTGGAAACACATGGAAAATTATGCTCACATGAAACATGTGATAACCCAACAATTAGGGATGCTAGGAAAAGTGCTAGTGAATCTACTCATTTTGGATCTACTACTACTATTACCTTTACTAGAACCGTTGTTTCTACTATATGTTGAATCAGTGGATCCATTTCTCGATCCACTACGGGTGCAATGGTAGCTGCTAGGTTTGGGACTGGCTCTGCTACTGGCACTAGAGAGGATGTTGAAGCTATTGATGGAACTACATTTTGAGATTGATCTACTACTGAAGCTATTGGTTGTGCACCTAGAGGATCTAAAATTGGATATGCTCCTACCCATATCCTTATTATTTTCCCCACTGATGTTGATGGTGAATTAACAACAACTAGTCTTGTTTCTTATGTTGGTGAATCAATGAGGTAAACAACGTCTTCAACATGTGCTTAAACCTAGCCCCTCTCTTTTCTACCTATGTGTATGCTCCTACATTGGTTCTTGCCCCTCTTTCCTCTGCACTCGAATATGGAATTTCAATTCATAATGATGTCTTTACTGGTGCTTTAACCACTCAATCAATAAGTTCTTATTCAAGCTCAGTTGCTCGATATCTATCACACCTATTACACCAATAAAACCACCTATCATTGCATCTCGGAACACCTATCAATCAGATATTCATCATTGCATATATGTGTAGATATCATTTCTCTCCTATCATTACACCTATATCCTATCTACTACATCTTATTATGTATCTAAACCTCCCTCTCATATAGCTCAATTGGGAGGGGGAAAGAATATATTTTATCTTGTTTAGCTCACACATAAGATTTCTTTGGGTGGGCATGAAAGCGTGGAAGTGCTCGCAACATCACCAAGAAACCTATAAGTGTGAGCCCTTTTTATCCTATAAAGAGACCAGCTAGGTCAAGAGTACAGTCCGTCAAACCAAGGAAAGTGTTAGGGTGTGAGCCTGAGTAAATCCCCTGCTCACAGGTAAAGTGTTTCCCTCTACCAAGCATCATTTCTCTCGCTATGCTCCCGCCCTTACTTTTCTATGCCCTTTACCAAGTTAAGTGCTTAGCGACGGGAAAATCCAAGGTGAATTGATTGATCCAAAAAGATCTTTTACATGACTATGGTTGAGTTATTATTCTTGTGTTAATTAGCCAATTAGGAAGCTTAATGAAAGAGGAAGAAGATATGAGAAGTTATCACAGCCATAAACACATGTGCAGAACTGAAATGAAGTAATAAATAGTAGAAAACCATAACACAAATGTGATAATGGAGTTCGACAATCTTGCCTACATCTCTGGGCCTTATCTCAGTGGGTGAGGCTTTGTTATTTATGTTCCAAGATCAATAAGTACATCACAGCAGTGCCAAAAGGTTACAAAATTGATATGTTCTTGTTCTCCTAGATATTAAGAACCCAATAGAAGAAACGACACTCAAAACGGATGACCAGATCTCCCATAAATGGCCCGCAAAGGTGCGCTCCTCAATAGCTTCCCTGCATAACAATGGTCTTTGGCTCAACAATCCGGTAGCATAAACCTATTCTGAACCACCATTGATCTCTCTCCCATGGCCTTAGGAAGGCCTGGTTTATATAGGCCTAAATTTGGTAACCATTTCCCAACTTCCTCCCAAGATCTGGCCTTAAAAAAGGCCCAATATCCCCCCAAAATGGGAAAAATCCTCCAAAATCAGCTGAATTAAACAAATAAAAATCCATTTACTAAAGTTGGAAAACCCAATTTTCACATAATATTGGGCTAAGCCCCTTTTCCTGGGCGTGTGCCCCCTTAATATGGTCATATGGCAATAATTGGCCAAGCGCCATACCCTAAGGGTTGCGCGCTGGCCCTTAGCCTATAATTAAAGGTCATATGGAATCCTCATAAAATCGAGGTGTATCCTTACCAAATGCACCAACCCATTCCATAATCCCAGGCCATATGAGAAGTGTTAAAACCGAGAGCTAATATATACATCTTCCAAGTTTAAATTTCTCGCACCATGTGGTAATACTCTGGTCACCAAATATATGGCTTCACGCATCCAGAGCTAGTGTCATATTCCCGCACCAACTAACAGACTATGCGGAGGTTATATGAGGAGGCTTTATGTGATAGTTCCAAGGGGTTGGGGATAGGCCCCAACCCTTTCCCACTCGAACTGTACCAACAAGTAACTTTAAACAAAATTTTGATCGCAAATATAATAAGAAGCATCAGCGGGCATCCTGGATAGCCCGCTCTGCCCAAAGCATTCCCTAAGCCAGAAGGTCTCAAGGTCGAATCCCATAAATTTCAACAAAAATTTGCAAAGACAAACAACCAACACATGGGTTCCATGTGGCATCCCACATCTGGGCCACATGGCACCACCTCATTAGCCGAATTCTTGAGCCACGTGTAAAGTGTCGATTGGACCAGCTGTCAGCGTTGTACCTGCCACCTGTCTGCCTTGTCAGTATTGTACCTACCACCTGTATGCCCTGTTAGCGTCGTACTCTACCATGTGTCATTGTCGTACTCTACCACATGTCACTGTATGGTAGGGCCACATGGCATCTGTACGAGCATGCCACGTGTCACCCTTCCGGTGGTGACATATGTCACATCCTGGTTGGTCCACGTCAGTTGTACGAAATCTGCCAACTGTGTTTCCACGTCAGTTGTACTGTCATATGACCTATACAGTCAGCTGCCACGTGGCATTGTACGGACTGTACAATCACCCTTTTTTTGGCATGTTTGTCAAAATGAACAGAACGCGATATATGGAGCATATGACGTTCGTTTGAGCCCGTTCAAGTTGTGTTGGGTAGATATCGACGAGGCCTACACACATGTATGGTTTGAAGCCATTCTGTGAACATTGATTTTTAGGCCTTTCTGAGCCCCATCAAACTTCTGGATCTGATTCTGGATCATTGATGCTTCTGTAGCTCCCTAAACTAGCTCCAATCTATACCCAAAAATACATCCAATGTGTCAGGAGCAACTTCCAGTTAGGAACCCCAAAAACACTTCCACCCCAGATAGCGCTAGGGAGGTGTAAGCTTGTTACTATCATTCTTGTTATCATTTCCAAAGTAGGGATCCCAACACCGATACCTTTCCAAAGGGAGGGTAGCACCAGATATTCTATCTGTAACCAACCCCAGGGCATCCCCTAGCCTCACTCCTAGTATCAAATAGAGGTCCTTTCATATAGAGAAAAGCATAACTCATACCATGTAAGGATATCTACTCTTCGTTGTATGAGTGTAGTGCTCGCTCCAATAAAGGTAAAGTTGGGTGTGCATTGTGCTATGGTCTGGGATGAAAAAATATAACTATGGTGACTGGATTCATTATATGTTATATGAGGGTATGAGGAAGAGTCTGTTTTTTCAGCTTTGATGTGCCTCAGCCAACCAATAGCACAATAAGTAGTAAAGGCATCTGATTAAGCACTACCACCTTCAAAATAAGCAACAACTATTGACCTGAAACCAATTGATCCATATCCAGTAGAGGTTTCCCCACTGCCATATTGCTTAGGATCCCTTCCATATTGATATTGATGCCCATCATCAGTGACCCTTTCACTATCACCACCTTGCTAAACATGAATGATAGTTGATGCAAAACCCAATGAAGTTGACCAAGTGTCAGTTAGAGATTAAGACACAGTAGCTTACCCTATATGTAAATCATCTAGTAGCATATCCTTGAGTCACAATCCCAAGTGAAAAATTAGGAGCATTTTACCATGCAAAGAGAAAGGTAGCAGCACCAACCTAACTCATTTACCCGGAAGGAATTGAAACAAGCACCAGCAACACATTGATATCAAGACCCAGAAGCAGTCGATTTTAATCCAACATCCTGACCAACAACATCAATAGTAGATCCATATGCATATAAATATCCATACCTTTGTGATCGAGATAAAGAGTCTAATGCTCATGGTCGAGAATGAGACCTTCATGATCCATATTCTTAATTTATTGATCGAGAGATAGATTATGATCAACGTGGTATAGATTTTGGTGTTCATGATAGGGATTATTATGTTTGTGAGCGAGATAAAAATAAATACCTAGAAGCAAAGAAATTACCACCACCAATTAAACTTAATAAACCAATATTATTTACCAACAATGCATACCATATTCCTATTTTTGGTGTACTTCACATCTAGAAGTAGAGTGCATTCAATGGAATTTCATGCCTTCCCTTTTCTTATAAGCATGATTTATACACAATTTTTGTTCGTACTTAGTCTTCCTCACAAGCATGATTTTCCCTTTTCAAAAGTTTTACTATAGGAAGCAAAGAGATGAGAGAGAATAAGTGACTAGTATGTGTTGTGTGCATTAGTAGTAGACTGGAAGTTCTTGGCTACTAGGTTCAAAGGTGATGTTTGTAGCCATGTAGATTAGATAGGAATGGTCCTTTAGTTTCCTTATTTCTACCCAATCACAATGACTTGCAATCGAAACCACACACACACACACACATATCTCTCTATGTGTGTGCCCCTATCTCATACATACATAGGATCGTTTGAAACACTCTGACCAGTCACAGGAGAAGAAGGGAACATTGCCCCCTATTTTATAGTAAGTTTCAAGTCCATTTCAAGATCCAAGACTTTAATTTCCAAAACGATGCCTAGTAGTAGATCCAGTAGCAGCTTGTTGGGCACAAGCCTAGTTTTGAGGAAAAGAAGCATGTGTAAGGCAGACGCGCATGTAGGAAAAGCAGCACGTGTAAGGCAGACGTGCATGTGGGAAAAGAAGCACGTGCAAGATAGACACACATGAAAAAGAGGAAAGCATGCAAATCACACATGCAAAAATACCTAGCCATGATAGGGTTAGGGTTTTGGTAAGAAGATGTAATGGCTGGTATGCCAAAAACATGTATAAGTAGGTACCTAGGAGGTCTAGGCCGAGGTTCGAACATTGTTCAGTAGTTGTTGTTTTGTAATGCTCAGGTTTGATGAGAAAGGACCAGAATGACTGAAAATATGATCTGTTTTGTAATTTGTTGAGTTGAGGAGGGGAAATAGGGTAGATATTGAGGATTAGATCATAGTTTGAGGAGCCTGGTGTGATCTAGTTCGCCTCATTGTAGATCTTGACTCGTTTGATGGAGAGTTGTAATATGTGTGGCATTGTAGTTTTTGAAACACCATAATAAAAGAGTAGAGAAACCAAATATTTGTGGACATAGCCCAGGAGGGATTAACCATGGTAGATCATGTATTATGTGATTGAATATCATGTATTTCCTTTACCATCAATCATTAGATGTTAGACAAATGTGTGAATGACTAGTTAGATATGTTATTTTACATGCATGAATGAGAATGACAGGATATTCAATATAAGTTGAATGTTAAAGTAACAAATCAATACCATAGACTTTAATCCCAGATCCCCACTCATTCCCAAGTTGCAAGCACCCGAGCATTGCAGCCACCAATAGAACTATCGCGGGTGAAACTACGCAGTGCACTCTGTGTATTGCGTTGCCTTCTGGTTTACCAAAGGGGACGATAGTTTTAAAGGGGTTTTGTTGGAAACCATAGTAGACTTGAACCTGGTTCGTCCCAAGAAAGGTAGTAAGAGTATTTTAAGACCAACAAATGGTTCCATTATCGGTAGGAACAGAATGGGATTGAGTGAATGAAATATGTTGAAGAATCGTGAAAAGAATGTCAGATCTGGTGAGAAAACGTTAAAAAGAATGAGAATATAAAAGGGGATGTTTAGACCGTGGAACCCAACAAAGGCGGAGATCGGGAGCTTGTTGAAAACAAAGGAGCTAGAATTTGCACAGAAAGATAACAAAAACCTAAAGTTAACACCGTGCAAATATTTGGACAAGTACGTATTTAGCGACTTGCATGAAGTTTTGTTTTGTGAGTTTATGCATGTGTTGTAGTAGTGGATATTGAGGTTGAAAGACAACCACCCTACAAATTGGATCAGACAACTAGAGTGGAATTCTTTGGATATCGCGTAGTTACAACAAGTTGACAACAAATTTACATGCATAGTAGATTTTTGGTTAGACAACATTGTTGCAGGATTTATCACGGAATTTGCAGTAGATACTGCAAAGTCTTACAGTGCAGGAGAGAAAGAGTTCCTGAAGGGACCTAGAGGTAGGTATATCAGATCGTTGTATACTTCCATCAATATTTTACTCTATAACAAAGGTGAAAAGGAAATGGCATTAGACAACTAAAATTCCATGCGTGCATGGGGGAAGGGGGGAAGCACTGACAAGAATCGGAGAAATGGAGGAAGAGATGGATAGAGGAAAGAAGAAGGAGGCCTTGGACCCAATCATGATGGAGGAATACCAGATCAAGCAGATCATGGAAACAACTGAAAGGAAGACAAGAGGTCCAAGGGTAGTAAATGAAGGCAGAAATCCTATCCATATTAGTGTCAATATGGAACCCATAAACCCATGTGCGACTAATACACCAGAAAGAACACCACCATTTAGACAACCGAATTTCAGTGGAAGACACACAATAGAAAGTACATATACACAGGGATAAACAACTTGAGGATCCAATTCAGGAAGCATTAGTCAAGGATCTACACTGCATGGAGGTAGTAGTCCAATATTGTTTGCAATGGCAGGACATGATCCCACCATTAGGTTACCAGAATTCAAGGGAGAGGCATCTGAGGACCCTGAGAAGCACTTGTTCATTTGTGAAAATATCTGGGAAGAAAAGCAGATCACAGATGAGGATACAAAACTTGCGTAGTTAGTTATCACACTAAGAGACTGTGCACTCGATTGGTACATGAGCTTAGCTGCAAACAGTCCACCAGGAGCAACCAGAATGATTGTGGATATCAAGAAGTTATTGATAAATGAATTCCAGAAGCCTAGCTCAGAGGATCAGTACATGAATGAGATGATAGTGATTAGACACAAACCAGGGGAATATGTCTGGGATATTGACCAGAGATTCAAATGATTGAAGGAAAAGATGAAGTATGTCATGACAGATATGCAACATAGATATCTATTTGTGAATTCCCTGCTACCACACTTGAAATAACCTTTGAGACAACATAAGTTTCAAACTCAAGCAGAGGCTCTGCAGGCAGCCTTACAACTAGAAGAGAACCAATACCAGAAGACGGATCCAACAATAAAGGAGATGAAGGAGGACCTGAAGAATCTAACATTTCAATTAAACCAGAACATGGGTAAGGATAAAAGAGAAGTTTTAAGGTGTACCACATGTAGGACAGAAGGACACCATAAGAATGAATGCCCAACTTTTGCGCAGTACATGAAAACAGGATTTCCAAACCCTTTACAAACAGGAGGACTATGGTGTGATATATGTAAGACACGGGGGCATGATCCATATCATTGTCCAATGATGCATAAATAGCAAACAGTTCCTAAGAGTTCATATTGCAACTTTTGCAAGTCAATGGGCCATGATGACAAAGATTGCAGGACAATGGAGTTGATGAGGGAAAGAACATCAGACACCTATAGGGTGCAGGCAGAAATGATGACAGGGAAAGCTGCACCATATTTTAACCAAGTAACAACCCCATATAGCATTGTGCCAGAACAATATAATATTACGTAGTCGCAATACAATACCACGCACCCACAGTATAATCCCACACAGTATAATCAGGTGCCTCAATACAATGCCCCACGAGGAGATCGAGCTAGATACAGAGGTGGAGGATGAGGTATAGGAATATTTGGAAGAGGTAGAGGACCAGTGGTATGCCATAAATGTCAACAACTAGGACACTATGCAAGAGAATGTCCACTTCCACCTGTGACATTTATGTATTGTCGCGCATCATATCATGACACAAAAGATTCTCCAACACTATTGGGGAAGATGCAAGAAAAGAGGAATCAGAACAATCAGAATGTTCAATGGATTTCTGCATAAGCAAGAGATGATCGAAGAAATATCAACATAGTTATGCACGGAGGAGATAAGACATGAGATGACACAGTAA
This sequence comes from Picea engelmannii, assembly GCA_009831015.1. Lineage (NCBI taxonomy): Eukaryota > Viridiplantae > Streptophyta > Pinopsida > Pinales > Pinaceae > Picea > Picea engelmannii. The sequence continues at coordinate 469,354 of ML777952.1, forward strand.
GACAAGATCCAGCACAACATCAATGGGTAAAGAAGAATGTCGAACCATAGAAGAAGTTTGATGCGCAGAACACAAAGGATATATTCAAGAAAGATAGAAAAGAAATATTGAAGCCAGACATTGCATCTACATCATATGCACAACATACTTAGGACGTACCAACGTACGATATGCCTTCATCGTTGGATCACAATAATGAAGCACGACCCTTAGGACAAGTAAGTACCATAAATTCTTTTTTTCAATCATGTCTTAAACTACTAAATGATCCATCATATGTTAAATTTTTACAAAATATGTTAGAAATATGTAACACAGATGTAGAGGGAATGCTAGAGCAGAAAACAGTTAATCACTCTCATATAAGGAGGAGGAAAAGTGGAGAGTTCAGAATGAAGGCCAACATTGGAGATTTCAACATGGGGGATATTATACTGGATTTTGGATCCGAAGTAAATGTGTTACCCAAGAAGACATGGCAATGTATGAGAGATCCCACATTAGGATATTCACATCTTCAGCTGAAAATAGCAAATCAACACAGAGTTCTGCCAATTGGAAGGCTAAAGGGTGTGACAGTATATCTGGATGGAGTGCACACTAAAGTTAATTTTGAAGTGATAGAAATAGTGGATGGCACAACACCTTACCCGGAATTTTTTGGCTTGGATTGGGCATTTGAAAACCATACCATAATCAATTTGAAGAAAAGGAAGATGACTTTTGAATTAGGAGAATATAGATTCGTTGCACCAATAGACCCATCAGAAGGAGAAAGGTTTGTAGAACCCACTTGCTTAGACCTGGGGAAATCAACCAGTTATACAGAACCACCGTGCGAGAAGAAGATAATGTGAATCCAACTGCAGATGGGGTACTTAGTTGGAAAAGTATCACCTCATGCGCATCAAACTCAGATACATGGTTGGAGAATTGGCAGCGGAGATTACATGAAGTATCCACAAGAAGGTGTGTAAGAATAGACCGCGTAGTAAGATGGGTAGGTACAGAGATAAGAGAACCTCCTATTTTTTATGGAGTGAATGAATTAGAAGAATTCCTAAGAATATACAAAGATGAAGTGTTATAAAATCAGAGGCTCGTATCCATGGACATAACACTCAAGGAAACACCTGCAAGATGGTGGGGTGCACACAAAGAGACAGTTAAGGACTGGTACAAATGTAAAATATTACTGTGCATCGGATTTAGCGTAGATAAGAAGAGCATAATGATGCAGAGATATGATGGACATGGGTCACCATTAGAACACATGGATAAGTGCAGAACACTATGGACACTGACACCACTAGAAGAATGGCCTCATCACTTTATTCATACACTTGAAGGAATTCCATAAAACTAGTATGTGGACCAGGAACTACATAGAGGAACTGTAGAATGGACAACACTATAGAAGAATTTTGTAGTAACTTTCTCATTTGAAAATGAGAACCCCAACATGGATTATCACTCAATAAAATAATAGGGGTAATATTCATTCAATAACCAGAATTAGAACTCATAACAGAATGCCAACAGTAGAATAGAAAGACAGTGAAAGAACCATTGTCATGCTATCAAGTGCAGGAAGAAGCACCAGATGAAAATGACCCACACAACATTCATATTATAGAAATTGAAGGAGAAAGAGAGGTGGAAGGTCCATCTCTAGAATCAAAAGTATTTGATGTACCAATCAAGGTGAAGAAAGTAAACATTGGGATAGATGATAATCCCAAAATGGCCAACATTGGAGACAACTAGAATGAACAAACAATAGAAAGAATAATAGTTACTGCGTGAGTACATTGACATGTTCCCAACAACCTTTACAGAGATGAAATGCATAGTGCGAGAGCTAGGAGAGATGAAGATACCTCTCAAACCTAAGGCTAGATCAGTTAGACAGTGACCATATAAATTGAATTCAATATATAAGCAGAAATTGACAAAATGTCGGAAGCTGGAATCATCGAACCAATAGAAGAATCAAAATGGATAAGCCCTATGGTAGTACAGGAAAAGAAACAAGGAGGGATAACGATCTGTGTAGATCTCAGGAAATTGAATTATGCTTGCCTACATGACCCTTTTCCCACCCCTTTCATAGATGAGGTATTAGAGAATGTAGGAGGCCAAGAAGCATACTCATTCACAGATGGATTCTCAAGTTACAATCAGATCAAGATAGCTCTCGAAGATAGATACAAGACCACTTTTTCCTGGGGATCCTACCAGTACACAATCATGCCTTTTGGATTGAAGAGTGCACCAACAATATTCTCAAGAGTAGTCATAGTTGCATTCAAAGAATTCATCCATTAGTTTTTAGAAGTGTACCTGGATTATTGGACCGTATATAGTATCTTGAAATACCATGTGGAAGTGTTAAGGCTGATGTTGGAAATATGTAGGTAGTGTCAAATATCATTAAATATCAAGAAGTGCATCTTTGGGACACAATTTGGAATACTATTGGGACACATAGTGTGCAAATAAGGCTTGCTAGTAGATCCTACCAAGATTGCAGTGATTGTTAATTTACTACCACCAAAATCAGTGTGCCAATTGAGAGAAACATTGGGCCACACAGGATACTACAAGAAATTCATAAAAGGGTATGTGCAGATCATTGTGTTGATGGAGAAACTGTTGAAGAAAGATAGTAAATTCCAGTGGAATGAGGACTGTCAGCGAGGTTTGGACACTCTAAAAGAAAAAATGGTCACAACACCCATACTAGTATTTCCAGATTGGGCGAAAACATTTCATGTGCATGTAGATGCATTAGCCATAGCACTTGGAGCTATTCTGGCATAGCCAGGAGCAGGAGAATTGGACCATCCTATAGCATTTGCAAGTGGAAAATAGTCAGAGTCATAACAGAACTACAATACTATAGAAAGAGAAGGCCTATCAATGGTATATGCATTGTAGAAGTCCAGACACTATTTACTTGGCAAACATTTTAAGATGTTCACTGATCATTCAACCCTCAAATACCTAGTCAACAAGCCAGTGTTCGGGGGGATAATCTGTAGATGGTTACTGTTATTTCAGGAATTTCACTTTGAAGTGATAGTCAAACTAGGGAAGTTGAATACAGGACCTAATCACCTGTCAAGAATCACCAATGGAGAGGACCCTACAAACTTAGAGGACAACTTCCCTGAGGCGCAGTTATTTTCAGTCTGAGTAGTTGATGGATATTTTGTTGACATCATTGAGTACTTAAGTACAGGGACTGTGCCACAAGAATTCAACACTGCGCAAAAGAAAAATATTGTATCCAAAGTTGTAGACATTCAATTGATTGTAGGATACTTATACAATATGGTCGCAGACATCATCCTGAGAAGATGTGTACTAGAACATAAAAGGCCTAGGATTTTAGCAGAGGCTTGTGAGGGAATAGTTGGAGGACATTATGCAGGAAAATATACCACACAGAAGGTATTGCGTGCAGGACTATGGTGGCCGACCATTCACAGAGATGCAAAGGACTAATGCCAGAGATGTGATGTATGTCAGAGGGTTGGAAAACCTAATAGACGGGATGAGATGCTCCTAAGACCACAAGTAACCTTGCAAGTATTGGAAAAATGGGAAATACACTTTGTGGGACCAATTAATCCACCAGCAAAGAGGTCAGGAGCGAGGTATATCATTACTGCGACAGAGTACTCAACGAGATGGGCAGAAGTAGCACCAATAAAATATTGTAGCACAGAGACAACACTCACTTCATCAATAGTACTATCAAGTTTATGACTGAGAAGTTTGAATTATATCATCAAAAGAGTACACCTTATGTAATATCCCCAAGGACGATCCCTAGTTGTATTTATGAATTGTAAACATGTTTTGTAGGCTGGTGAGATGAGTGTTCATAAGATGGTGGGTTTATGTGTTTACTAGGCCGGAGAGCCTAGGTATTAAAGGCTAAGAGCTTGATTTTGTATATGTAATTATGCATATCATTAATAAAATATAAAGATCGTTGCGTGCAGACCGACCACAAAGAAAGAGTAATGGTGGACTAAGCTTCCACAAGGCTGGGTAAGGGAGAAAGGGATGAAAGGTTGGAAAGAGGGACTAAGCTTAAGGGCTTAAGTCCTTGAAAATAATAATTTATTATTATTCCAAAGGTTGTATGAAAGATGTGTTTAATCCTAAGTACCTGGGAAAAGGAACGTATGCTAAATGGAGCGCATGCAGCTCCAGGAAGACAAGTGTCGACCTGGGCGCATGCAGTTAAAATTTGAAGTGTTAGCTCATGTTGGGGGTTCACATCCCATTATGGACATCCTCCCATGACCTGTAGGATCTCCGTCGTCAACCTCTACACCCTCACGCATCTGTGGAACCAAGAAACCATGAAGCCGACATGTGTTGTTTTTACTGTGAATCCCTACACATCCTATATATTACCTTAGCTGTGTTGTGTCTTAGTGGGGGACTGTTTCTATTTTGGATGTCCATGCCCAATTTTGTTGTTGTTGTCACTCGTACCTTGCTGGAACTGAGTCGAAAGTGGTTAAAGAAGCGGTTTGTCAGGCCCGTGAATGAAGAGGCAGGTTGTCAGGCCTATGAGCATCTCTCTCCAGGTGAGAAGTTTGTTGGGAAGTGGTTTTCTCCTAGAGAGAGTCCAACACCAGCTACAGAACTCTGAGAATTCCTGATCCAGATTGTTGTCGAGACCCTGAGAGGGGAAGTAGAGCAGTCGATGGACTTTGGAATAGTGAAGGTGCATATTCTCAGGGTGGAACAGGCATGTGGGGAATGATAATCCGTGAGTAATGGGCGTAAGAAGGCTCCTGGAGAGAATCCTTCTAGTTGCACTGTGCAGTTTCTTGTAACCTCAGCCTAGTCTAGGATTCCCTTGCCTTGGGTGGAGCTTAGTCCCAACTCAGGGGTGACCCACTGCTGAGCATGATGAGAAGCGTGGTCTTTGGCTGGGAGGTTCGTTGAAGGTATGCACGTAGTTGGTGGATTTACTCCAGCTAAAAGATAAGTATCATTTATGTGCCTAATTATGTATGTTATGCATGTTTGTGCTACTGGTAAATGTATCATGTGTTTTGTTGCATGTGGATTTACTGTTAATCTTGTTTGAATCTGAATGGTAACAATAACTATGTGTTATGTGTTTTATTTTGATTAAAATGCATGTTATATATGTGTGTGTGTGTGTGTGTGTGGATGTTCCACGCAGTGGCGTTTCCCAGTCTATGGGTGGCCAGGTACGCTACACTTTGGTATCAGAGCAGTAAAGGCTAAGTGAAGGGTGTTTGGGGAGCAGTATCCGACCTGTCAGTGGCTGGGGATGTTACAGTTTGGTATCAGATCTAAGTGAAGTGTTCGAGTAGTGGTGTTTCCCAAGCCATTGGTCGCTATCCCTGGCCATCGACAGGCCGGATAATGCTCCCCAAACACCCTTCACTTAGCCTTTACTTCTTTGATACCAAAGTGTAGTGTACCCGGCCGTTGGTGGCTGGGGACGTTACAGTTTGGTATCAGAGCTAAGTGAAGTGTCCAAGTAGTGGTGTTGCCCAGGCCGTTGGTGGTTGGTAACGTTACACCTTATCACCCTCAAGCAAATGGCACAATGGAAGCCTTTAATAAGATCCTAGAGAATGCATTGACAAAAATCTGCAATGTCAATAGGGATGATTGGTACTTGAAGATACCAGTAGTTTTATGGGCATACAGGACTACATGCAAAAATTTGACAGGATAGACACCATTCAGGTTGGTGTATGGACAAGAAGCAGTGGTGCCATTAGAATTGTTGGTACCTAGTCTGCGTGTAGTAGCAATCAACAACATGACAGAACGAGGCGCAGTACAAGAAACGCTAAGTCAGCTGATGGAGATGGAAGAAGATAGGATTCTAGTAGGATTTCACCAGAAGTACAGAAAGAAAGCGACAAAGCTTAGCATGGCAGACATATCAAAAGGAAGAGTTTCAAGGAGGGAGACCTAGTATTGGTGTATGACAGTAAATTTCTTCAGCATCCAGGAAAATTAAGAATGCATTGGTTGGTACAATATGAAGTGAAGACTGTCATGGAGGGGAGAGATGTATAGTTGAAATATTTAGGAGGTACAGAACTTAGAGGAATGATCAATGGGAGTCAACTGAAACTGTATAGGGACAAATGACCTCCTAGTACTTAGAAATTTGCCACGCAATAAGAAGATATGTATATAGTGTATTATAGTAGAAGTAAGGGAAATAAAATGAGGAAAAAAATAAAAAGAAGAAAAAGAAGGAAATCCATAAAAAGTAAAAAGGGGATAAAAATAAAAACAGATCGACGCACATGGATGGTTTTGATAGAATAGAATTGGTAGAACAGAACAGTGCGTTGTAAGAAAACCAGGGTTCGAAAACACTGCGCGTAGAAGAGAAGTTAACGGGTAAAAAGGTACAACGCACAAGAAACATAGCAAAAAGTGAAGAAGTGACAATTGTCATTGTGGCACAGCAGTCACTTCTCTGTCCCGCTATAAAGTCAGAAAAAGGGGGGAAACCAACCCATTGTGTTATTTTCTAAGGAGAAGAATGCATAGTCAAGCGGAAGAGCGACAAACTACAAATTTTTTCTACCACCGGTCGATTTGGAAGCATGTAGTTCAGATTTACTCACCATGTCACCATCGAGGGTTGGAGCATCGAGCAGAACCGGATGAAACACACGAAGTAGCACTCGGGTGCCACAAACCGAAACAAACGAGATGCCCATAGTGGTGGATGTGGATGAAATCCACACACTGGAGTACGAGTAGACCATATTGCATGTGGAAGAGGAGCAGGAACCCGCACAAGAGCATAAGAAGCCGGAAGAGGATGTCAAACAGACAAAATCTGATGCGTCTACGGGGAAAGGGCCGCAGCAAGAAGAATTGGCCACGGTTCCACGCAGCAGGACCTAGAGCCAGAACCAGAGCATGAAACATAGCAAGAGGTCATACCAAAAGGTGGGGTATCATCCCCACAAGGGAAGAAGAAGGCACAAGCAAAGAGTAGTGCACAGGGCGTACAACACGTACAGATGGAATTGGCCATAGTGATGCCAAACACTACCAAGGGAGTAAAGACCGACGATAAAATGGTAGGAGGAGTCGATGGCCTTAAATATTCTGACCAGGATGTCTTTGACGCCATAAAGTTCCCAGATTTGGCATCACAAAGATACCTGGAGAGAAACGAAGAAGGCCCATCAAGTGCACCACTGTTGGATCCTGCGCAGTGGATCATGGGCGTGTACAACATCGACATCATGAACTTACTAAACATACTGCACTTTGGGTGTGGGAAACACATAAACGGATGTGTCAAACAGTTGTTAGCGAGGGTTAACGAAGGCATCTTGTGGATGGATAGGACAGTGCCTATCAACATCAATCTCATCACAACAATTACAAGGCTACCCATAGATGGGGAGAATTCAGAACAATACCTAGAAGACAAAACTAAGGAGAAATCCATCTCAAATGAGATCAAAGCAAAGTATGGCACAGAGAGGGGTAACAGAGGTATCTGGATCAATGACATCAATGATCCTGTGACACAATTTTCAACAAGATTTCTCGGTTGAAAACTAATGTGCAAGTGTCGAAAAGAAGAGGTGCCCACAAAAGTAGTAGCATTTGCAGCACAGTGTGCAAAGGGGAGATCGATGAGCAGGGGCCCTTATCTATTGAAATCGTTCCTTGAAGACTACAAGGACGCGTAAGACTGGGGCTCTGAGTTCCACTATTCATGGATACTCATCCTCATTGCACTTATGGGGTGGCAGGATCCCACATACAATTTATTCCTTCAAAGGACAGGAAAATGTGGTGCAACACGCTAAACATCCCTTCGCAGTTTAGTTGATCCAAAAAATAAGAAACTTAACAGGGACATGTTCATGATATACTTGACAGACATCCAAAATAGATTCACGGAGACATGGAGGATTCCCATAGAAACTGTCCAGGATTTGGGCAGATAGTGAAATTTTAGGCATCGCGTCACAGTATGTGGCTGCAAGCAAAGAAGGATCCAGCTAAGGAGTGGTTGCAGTTGAAGTATTGCATAAAATTCTAGGACATCCGGATGGAGGTCAAGGAATGGCCTGAGGAGTGAAGGGTGCCAAAAATCCCGAAGACGACGCCAGGAGCATGAATGAGGACCCAGGAAAGAACAATCCCTGCATAGAAGATAGGAAAAAACAAAGCAATCACCAAGAAAAATATGACACAAGACCAAGAAGGGGGCAATAGTCCCATACAAAAGAAAGCCATAACGAAGAAGAAATTCCAACGTGGCTCTACGTAGGGACCACCGCACATAGGGCATACAATAAGAGAAACAACAAAACAAGTGTGCCCAGAGGAAAGGAAGACGAAGACACAAGAAGTCTCAATGGAAGAAGGAGAAGGGAAGGATATTGGTAGGGATACACAGATTCCAGAATCATCTGAACCACCAGAGGCCCAAAGGAAGAGAACAAGGGAGAAACCAAGTGGTTCTAGAAAGAAGGCCAAGGCCCACAGAAATCCCATGGAAACATCATTGACGGAAGACGACATGGATTTGATAGCCACGACAGTAGAGGATCGGTTGTCAGATGTGTGGGAGAATGCTGAGAACCACCAAGCTTCAATTTTGGAGCAAATCCATGAGGTGAAAATTTTGTTGGAGAAGTTAAAGGTCAAAATAGAGTAGCAACAACAAAAGCCAACAACACCAATGAAAGAAGGGGTATCAGTGGGTGAGATAGTGCATATCACGACGCAGGGGAGTGTAAACTTCAGGATTACTCTCGACATATTGTTCATGGATGAGGAGACAGTGCAGAGGCCGATGAGAGAGATTGAGATCTTGGACTTGGCGTTGCCCAAGATTTCAACCAAAACACTCTATAAATTACAAGTGAGCATCGTGTAGGAAATTCAGTCCAGAGCAAGATCTAATGTGACAAACTTACAGGTGGCACAAGAAGACAACACCTCACTAAAGGAGGCACTTAGCCAAGAAGGGAAAGAGATGAAGATGGTGCAGCATAATGTGGATAATATGGAAAACCAGATCCACATAGTATTCCAAGCCATCTCGAACAATGAAGGAATACAAGGAGTGTCAGCGCAGGAGAAAATGCAGAAGATAGCGCAGACGATGCAACAATACAAGGACCATATCAAAGAGCTATAGGAGCACACAGTGCCCACAACTCCTCCAAAAATTAGAGCACAAAGAGAGCGGGACACGATAGATTCTGTAGAGAACATCGTGTAGAATATACATAGGCTGAAAGAACTGTTGGAGAAGAGTGCCCAACTATGGACACAGTTTATAAAGGATGGAAGCTTACAAGAGCTGCAAGGGAAGGAGGAAAAACTACACATAGCCATGGAATATGTCAAACAGCGATAGAGAACGATGGCATTGCTAGAGAAGATCAAAATTGTCGCAGAGATGAAAACTTTACAAGCCGAGGAAAAGGCAATACAAGCGTAGAAGATGACGCGACAAGCTCAATTAGAGCCCCTGCAAGAAAAGGCATAATAGTTGGTCGTCGAGATCGACGCAGCAAAATTTAGTGTAGAGCGCATTGTGGAAGGAGGAGAGTTGCTACAAAACCCACTCACCGCGCAGCTCGTGGAATATATGGTTGAAAGGAGCAGCTAGGCTCAGGCGTAGTTCCATAGAATCATTGAAATGTATCATGCACTGGCAAAAGCAGTGGCAGACACTGGAGTTAGGTAGTGACTCGAGACGAACCACGATGTCAGTGTTGGGGGCCTGTTGGGCGTAGGCCCAGTTTTGAGGAAAAGCAACACGTGTAAGGCAGACGTGCATATAGGAAAAGCATCATGTGTAAGGCAGACACGCATGCAGGAAAAGTAGCACGTGCAAGACAGACGTGCATGCAGAAGAGGAAAGCATGTGAAGAACGCATGCAAGAATACCTAGCAATGATATGGTTAGTGTTTTGGTAAGAATATGTGATAGTTGGTAAGCCAAAAACATGTATAAGTAGGTACCTAGGTGGTCTAGGTTGAGGTTCGAACATTGTTCAGTAGTTGTTGTTTTGTAATTCTTAGGTTTGATGAGAGAGGACCAGAATGACTGAAAATCCGATCTGTTTTGTAAGTTGTTGAGTTGAGGAGGGGAAATAGGGTATATAACGAGCGTTAGATCATGGGATGAGGATCCTAGTGTGATCTAGTCCACCTCATTGTAGATCTTGACCCATTTGATGGAGAGTTGTAATGTGTGTGGCGTTGTAGTTTTGGAAACACCATAATAAAAGAGCAGAGCAACCAAATCTTTGTGGACGTGGCCCAGGAGGGGTGAACCACAATATATCATGTGTTATGTGATTGAATATTGTGTATTTCCTTTACTGTCAATGATTAGATGTTAGACAAATGTGCGAATGACTAGTTAGATCTGCTATTTTACATGCATGAATAAGAATGACAGGATATTCAATATAAGTTGAATGTTAAAGTAACAAATGAAGATTGTAGAGTTTAATCACAGATCCCCACTCATTCCCAGGTTGCAAGCACATGAGCGTTGCAGCCACCAATAGAACTATCTCGGGTGAGACTACGCAGTGCACTTTGTGTATTGTGTTTCCTTCTAGTTTACTAGAGGGGTCGATAGTTTTAAAGGAGTTTTGTTGGAAACCATAGTAGACCTAAACCTGGGTCAGCCCAAGAAAGGTAGTAAGAGTAGTTTAAGACCAACATAGTTGTTGCAACACTCATTTCATGATTCCTATTAAATAAATAGAGATGGAGAGGTTATTTAAGCAATTGAACCAAAATCAAAGGTACTAGAGGAAGTTTGAAAGCAAGAAGCTAATTCTATGGGAGTCGAGTTGGTAAACAACCTATAAACACATGTATCTATAAATCCAATGACCCCAAAAAGACACTAAGCCTTCCAACTTGATTATCTTTCTTCACATGGGCAACCTCTCCCTTTCGTTATCTATCATAGTGCATTCAAAGGTGATGGCATTAGAAAAAAGGTGGAGATTGTTCAACCAACCAAGTAGTTGATTTATGGATGGACTTGATGGAACAAAGTGATTGAATGAACGAACCAATACCACACAACCAATTCCACGTAGAAAATCCAACCACCTGCCATATTATACAACATAAATTCCCAACAAACCAACAAGACAACCAATATTGGTTGGAAACACATGGAAAATTATGCTCAGATGCAACATGTGATAACCCAACCATTAGGGATGTTAGGCAGAGTGTTGGTGCATCTACTCGTTTTGGATATGCTATTGTTAGAACCATCGTTTCTACTATCTGTTAAATTGGTGGATCCATATCTTGATCTATTATATGTGAAATGATAATTGCTAGGTTTGGAACCGGCTCTGCTACTAGCACTAGAGAGGATGTTGAAGTTGTTGATGGGATTGCATTTTGAGATTGATCTGCTACTGACACTATTGGTTTTGCACCTGCAGGATCTAAAATTGGATATGTTCTTTCCCATATCTTTATTTTTTGCTCTTTCGATGTCAATGGTGAATTAATAACATCTGGTCTTGTTTCTTATGTTGGTGAATCAATGGGGTAAACAACTTCTTCAACGGGTGCTTAAACCTAGGACCCTATCTTTTCTATTTATGCCTCTACTCTCGCTTTGGTTCTTGCTACTCTTTCCTCTGCACATGGATATGGAATTGCAGTTCAGAACTATGTCTTCAATGGTGCTTAAACCACTCGATCAATAGGTTCTTATTCAAGCTTAGCTACTTGGTCTCTATCGCACCTACTACAACAATAAACCCACCTATCACTACATCTAGGAACACCTATCAATTAGATATTTGTCGTTGCATCTATGTGTACTTATCATCGCTCTCTTATCACTACACTTATATCCTATCTATTACATCTTATTATGTATCTAAACGTCCCCCTCCTATAGCTCAATTGGGAGGGGGAAAGAATATATCGGAGCTTGATTCCCTCACATATAAGACTTCTATGGGTGGGAATGAAAGCATGGAATTTCTTGCAACAACACCAAGAAACCTATAAGTGTGAGCTCTTTCTAGCATATAAAGATTCCAGCGAGGTCAATATTGCAGTCTGGCCAACCAAGGAAAGTGTTAGGGTGCGAGCCTGAGTAAATCCCCCACCCATGAGTAGAGCATTGTCCTTTGCCAAGCATCATTTCTCTTGATATGCTCCTACCCTTGATTTTCTACGCCCTTTACCAAGTTAAGTGCTTAATGATAGGTAAATCCAAGGTGAATCGATGCTTCTATAGCTCCCTGAACTAGCTCCAATCTGTACCCCAATAGATATCCAATGCATCAGGAGAAAGTACCAATTAGGAACCCTAAAAACACTTCCACCCCAAATAGAGCCAAGGAGGTGTAAGCCCACTACTATTATTCTTGTTATCATTTCCAAAGGAGGGATCCCAACAATGGGACCTTTCCAAAGGGAGGGAAACACCAGATATTCTATCAGTAACCAAGCACAGGGGCCAGGGCATCCCCTAGCCTCACTCCTATTATCAGATAGAGGTCCTCTCATACAAAGCAAATCATAACTCATACCAAGTAAGGATATATTCTCTCCCTTGTACGAGTGTAGTTCCCCTTCCAATAAAGGTAAATTTGGTTGTGCATTGTGCTCTGATCTGGGATGAACAACTATAATTGTAGTGAGTGGATTCATTATACATTGTATGAGTGTATGAGGAAGACTTTGATCCTTCGGCTTTAATGTTCCTCGGCCAACCAATAGCACAATAAGAAGTAAAGGCACTCAAGTAAGAACTACCACCTTCAAAGTAAGCAAGAACTATTGACCTAAAACCAGTTGATCCATATCCAGTAGTGGTTTCCACACTACCATTGCTAAGCGTCAATGCTAGTCGATCCAAAGCCCATTGAAGTTGACCAAGTTCCAGTTAGAGATTAATACCTAGTAGCTTACCCTCCATGTAGATCATCTAGTAGTATATCCTCTAGTCGCAATCCCAAGTGAAAAAGTAGGAGCAATTTACCGCGCAAAGAGAAAGGTAGCAACACCAACCTACTTTGTTTACCTAGAAGTAATTGAAGAAGCACCAGTAGCACATCAAGATCAAGACTCAAAAGTAGTCAATTGTCATCCAGCATCCCAACCAACATCTTCAGTAGCAGATCCATATGCATATAAAGATCCATACCTTTGTGATTGAGATAAATAGTCTAATTCTCATGGTCAAACGAGACCTTCATGATCCATATTCTTAATCTATTGATCAAGAACCAGATTATGATAAGCATGGTATAGAGTATGGTGTTCATGATAGGGATTCTTAGAAGCAAAGCAAGCACCACCACCAATACCAAAGAAACCTATTAAGTCATGAGAAGCAAGGATAGTTATATCAATGCCCATTATTGGTTCGAGTGATTAAAGAGAATCCTATTTCCAGTTGTTTAATAGTTCATTTCCCAAATTATTCTATTAGGAAAAGAAACATAATTATGTCTTGAACCGCTCATTGGAACCTTTCTCGCATTGAAGAGTGCCTCAATAAGAAAGAAATAAAGAAAGAAAGAAAATGATTTTAACGTCCATGAGGGTAACAATAGCCTATGGGACAGACTGCCTCACACATTGATTTCTGCAGTTCATCCCTTTTCTTGTTCAACTTGATGATGAGCTCCCCCAATTTCTCCTTTGTCCCGCCGCTGAACAAGTTATTCCAAGAGCTAGTTGTCAAGATACTTATATAGTTGTCCCTACTATCTTTGAAGGCTTCACACTCTAAAATGAAATGTTTTTATGTTTCCACTTTTCCGGAAGTGCATAACACACACACCCTTTCTTCCCAACCTTCTTTTGGTCTTTTCCAACACCTAGTTTCACATCGGAGTTGATGGGAGTTTGTTCTTAATCGGGCAATAAGAATTTTGTCTCTCCAAGATATATTGGCCCCTATGTATGTTTTTTGACGATGATTGTATGTGGGGTTAAAATCTGCAATATAATACTCTTTCTTTCTCCTGAGCTCTTTATCCCAAGTTCGCTTGTGGAACCTATTAATAACAAAAGCCTTTATCTATTTATTGTTTGTAGGGAACCTATTCAATTGGATATCCCATTTATTAAGCCATTTAATATTTTGTCGCATCCACGTCTTCTTTCTTTTGCACAATATTTCATTGAAGACGACCTTAGGCCATCGACTGTCTTCCATTTACTCAATTTTTTTTAGATATCTTATGAGATGCACCATAGCAATTGATTCAATGGGAGAAGCCCCCATTTCACTCAGCATGATATCATAAGGGACTGAACTTTTAATTTTAAACTTGTTTGTGATCAAGCATTTTTGAATCTTCTCAATTTGCTTCCATTGTAAGTCAAATGTGTTGTTGGCCCACACTTCACAACCATATAGAACCACCGGGATGACTAAAATCCCAAAGAGATTTTACATAGTCTTCCAATAACATAGCTCTGCTTCTCTGCACCTATTTTGAAAAGCATAAAACACTTTCCAGCCTCCCAAAGCTCTTTTCTTTATGCAACCTTCCCAACTTAGATTTTTGTTCAAGTCAATTCCGAGGTATTTGTAATCTACCACTTCTTCAAGAGTGTTGCCTTCAAAGTAGAACTTATGTTGCTTATCTTTTCTTTTGCTAGAAAAAATCACCGCTTTCGTCTTGATAGTATTGACTTGCATCCCCACTGTTCTACAAAAGTTCTCAAGGGAAGTTAAGTGTTCTTGCAACCCAAGAGGGGATTTAGCAATCGAAATAAGGCCATCTGCATACAAAAGAAGCCTTATCACAAAATCACCCAAAAGAGCACCATCACCCTCCTGTGAGTTTAACCACTCTTCAAGTTTGTCTATATATAAACCAAAAAGGGTAGGGGACAATGGGCACCCTTGCTTGACCCCTATATCACTCCTAAAACTTTCAGAGATACCAATTGACGTTCTAATTTTGACTTTAACCTCCTCATATAGCCTATGGATGACTTCTCTAAGATGTATAGGAACCCCAAGTTCCTCCATTATATGCCAAAGCTTATCTCTAGGGACCGTGTCAAAATCTTTTTTGAAATCGACAAAGCAACAAAAGGCTTCTTCTTTTTTCTCCCACACTTTTTCAATAATGTGCCTTAGAGTTATACCATGATCAATCGTTGAGTGTTTAGGTCTGAAACCTACTTTCCCTTTATCACACTTATCCCCTTCTTCTGCCCACTTGATGATTCTATTTTTTAGCATACTTCCAAAAAACTTTGCAAACAAGGGTTTATCATTATGGTCCTATAGTTGGAGGGATTGTTGACATCCCCACTCTTGAAAAGCAATATTGTTGTCCAATATGTAGGGAATCCCTATTGAATGATGTTGTTGAAAATTTTCATAATGTGAGGTGCAAGAGTTTTTGAACCCCACTTTAGATATTCTGCTTGGAGTTCAACTAAATATTTTGCTTTTCCAACACCCAACTTTTTGATGCCCACCTCAATTTCTTGCACGGTTAAGAGCTTAGTATAATTGTTGACCAAGGGGGTGGGGGGGTCCACCTTAGGATATTGCTCATAAATCTTCCTTGCATGCTCGAACCATTGATAGGTTGTGATATTATTTTCATTTTGTTTCTTTTTCGTTTGGAATTCCTTCCAAAATAACTTGGGGTTATTTTTCCCCAAGAAGATTAGTTCCTCCCTCCTTGAGATCATGAAATCAGTTTTTTTCTTTCTTACAATTTACTTGTAAACTTTTATGTCTATTTCTTTCTCGCTTGACTCTTTCAAAGTTTTCCTTGTTGTTTTTCATTCCTCATCAAACCAAACATTAACCCTCTCTCACTCCTACAAATAGGTGTATCTAAGCTCGTTAGTTCGTTGTCACTCACCGCAACACTTCCCTCTCCCGAAAAAGAGGATTGAGGGTGGGGCCACTTACCATCCATAAGAATATCTTCTTATGGATGGTGAAATTAGAATGGAGTAGTATTCGGGGTAATCAATTTGATCAAGGTTTATTTATCCTATTTAAAGTGAGTAGCGCTTAATACATTAATAATTTAGTGAACCTGAAGAATTTAGCAAACCTAAATGGAAAAACTAGTGATGGTTGAATTATCCGAAAGAACAACACTATCATCTCGTGATCATTTGATGCTAATCACACCGATTCCATTCCATGGTTACATGATGGAAAACAGGATGGTCCTGATGTATGTCGATCGTTGACGTGTCACTTACGTAATATAGTTTGATGTTGATCCCTAACGTTGGTATGCTACGATGGATTAAGGGTATACGTCCACGTCATTACAAGAGGAATGAATGACCTCTTCCAATTCAACACCTTACCAAAGGACTATCCACCTACATAAAATTATGTATGTGCTTTCGGATCATACACAATGCCCCGCCTCGACACACATGGGAGGAACCTCAATCAAGGCCTCATCACAACCATCATCATGAGTGGCATCACTATCCTTCGTGGAATTTTAAGAAGGAACAAGTAGATCGAAGGAGGAAGGGCTACCACCATCACCACGAATGTGCTCCTTCCCACCCCCTTTTCCATATAATAATTAGGAACAAGAGTTGGTGTCTGGCATAGAAAGTGCTCACAATCAACATTTCAATTATCATGAGAGGAAGGTTAGCCCTTAGAATCAGAATTGGAGTCACCAAACGTAACATCATCGACATCACTAACACACTCCTCAGAGGAGCTAGAATCATTCTTCTCAAGGTTGGCTTATTACTGAAATCCATATAACTCTATACTGTTGTCATAGTGCTTCATGGAATTTGATTCATTTCACTCCTACTCCAAAGATATATTTCAACCTGTTGAATGCTCTCTTTTTCTCCATTAAGTGATGATGACACCATCAAACTTCTCACCCTTATATAATAATTGGTGTCTGGATTGTAGCATTTACCAACATAAAAAAAGTTTTTAGATTTTTGCATTAACTCATGCTTGAAAAGTGATTGACCAGTTGGGGAAATGGGGAAATCTCAACCAACACACTTCAAAACAGGTTACAGGTCTCAACCTCATGAAGCCAATCTAAAGATACCCACCCCTCTCACATATTAACAACCTGGCCTTGCTCGACCCCTTAAAGAATATAAAGAGAGTTTTAGGTTACTGTGAACCTAAATGGTTGTGGGTATAGGTTTAGTTGTTTATGCACCCACCTTTAGTCATTTTCCATGAAGATATTGAGTTTGTAAGGGGATAAATGGGGGAGAAGGAAGAGATGGAATGGTATATACCCATCTAAATGGTCGATCCCCAATGCACTGACCCTTGAGAGAAATGGGTTTAAAATCTCGCATCGACCTCCAAATCGTCCTGCTTGTTGGAAGGTCTTTCCCTTTCACAATTTTTATGGANGGGGAGGGGGGGTTCAGGGCTTATAAAAAAAACCTAAACATAATGGAGGTTTTTTCTCCTTATTATAATAGTAGGGTCGTTGTCACACACTCGACCCTAAGTACCCTTTTTAGGGATGGGGTATAAACTTTTTTTCTTTACTCAATTCATCTCAAATCCCTATAACTAGGATTACATCATCTTCGATTCAATGAGGGGTTTTCAACGATTATAAATTTGTCTAGATCTAAATTCTGGATCGAAATTTATGGCCTTTTATAGTTCTTTAGGCCTTCATCAACTATATTCACTCACCGCCATGTGGCATCCATATGGTTCTTTGTCACTAGGCACGCCACATCATCATAGCATACAAATACTCGCCCAACCAGAGGTTGATGCTTGTCTAGCTCTTATAGGCCTATTAAATTAATTAATCATTATCAGGATAAAATCCTACTCTTTACTAATCATTTAAGTAATCCCCATTAGGGATATTTAATCTTCATTAAAATTAATTAACCTCGTAAATTCTATTTTTACTTGGCCTAAATTACCGATCCAATTAAACCAAGGATTGCTGCCCTTTTTCCTTGGAAATCCAACATTTTGGGATGGATTGGTGTTAATTATTATATTAGTACCCCATCACATTAACTCATAACCCAAACATTTCATTAAATAGTTTTAATTATATTATATTATAATATAATCATAATGAATTACATTATAATATAATTAATTATAATTGATTACACTTAGGGTTATTAAAATCAATTAATGTACTAAATCTCTGGACTTCAACATAATTTCTCTCCATGCTCTTATGGACATACCCAGAAATCCCCGAATGTAGAAGTTCTGGAGAGGGTCCCACTTATATTATATCTCGATGCAAATATAATTAATTATATTACCATATAAATAAATTAATTACATTTAATATTTATTATAACATTGGAACACGGAAAGTAGGTTCGGCCACACTTATACGTGTTATGCTTTGAATATTAATTTTAAAAAAGGAAAAGAATTGGCCTCATCCACCTGCAAATATATATATATATATATATAATATTGCACCCCTTTCGAAATTGTGCCCAGGTTTATTAAATCCCCTGTTATCACTCCAGGAAACTCTCCTAGGCTGTAAGTCGGAGATGCCTGGTAACTAACTCTTTTTGGGAAATATTTTCTTAATAATGATGTGTTTTTG
>ML777952.1:521368-533233 GCA_009831015.1 Picea engelmannii
TATATATATATATAATTTTAAGTTCATAGTCTATCCAGACACCAAATTAGTGTATGAGACCCCCTTGTTTGTGGGACAAGGGACCCTCCGCGCAATGATTTGAGTGCTAAAGTATACAGAGGTATACATACCCTACCCACCTTTGGATTTGAACTTCTGACCTCTTAGGAGGAAACACATATTCTTTACCACTAGTCCCACTCAAGTTGTACACACACACACACTCATATAGCTATTTGTGTGTGTGTGTGTGTTTGTGTCTATATATATGTGTGTGTGTGTGTGTGTGTGTGTGTGTGTGTGTGTGTGTGTGTGTGTACACACCCACACACATATATATAACTTGAGTGGGCCTTGTTATCCCAAAATTCTAGGGATTACTAAACAGATAATTTCTCAAGGCCCTCAGGCTGCAAACATGGGGTACCGAGAGACAGCTTCACCAGCAGTGTCCACTTGCACAGACAAAGACCCACCTTACCACCACAACCCCAGGTTCATCATGACAGTATCCACCACATCAGTTGGCCTCCGAAAGACATTGGGCCTTGCTCCATGAGGTACAAGTCAGGTATTATGGTAAGTGTCATTTCAATATTTGAGGCATTTGAGTGTGTTGCATCTATTACTGGTTTTGATGATGTGACGTTTGCTTGGACATTATGATCTTTTCATTGTTTCACTTTGATGGTTGACATTGCGCCCTAGTAAGTGGGTCACCCTTATGGATAGGGATGCTATTGGGAGGTCCACATGATGAGTAATCGTTCCATTCCCGACGATACTTGTCACTTTCCACAATTCATCCCCTCATCCCCTTATCTTTTGGGATTTTTGGGTGTATTGACCCAAGAAGGGGTTGTCCAACATTTCATGGAAAGAAGGGATTGAAGGCCTAGAGGCTTGTAGCTGGAAAAAGATAAAATCCAAACCACTAACCTTCTAGATGCTCGCCCAAGGATCCTGAGGAAAATGAAACGTCTCTCATAAAAAATTGATGGGACCCATGAAAGAATAACTAATAAAAAATGCCAACCAAGGAGAGGCATGTGAGGGAACTCTTTCTATTGCTAAGGTAGAATTGCCCCACATGTTTCCAACTTGGGGAACCATGATGTAACTAGGGTATTGTCAAGGTTGGCACATTTTTTCATGCTTAGGTAGAATCCCCACCTTGTCTTCAACCTTGAAACATCCTACAAGAATTTAAGGTGATAAATCGGCTTGGAAAAAGGTTGCATTGAAAACGAAGGTGCAACACACCCTCTACGAAGACACTCGTAATTGAGACACTACAACCCCTTGTATGTCATTAACCCCATGCCCAAGAGTCTTCCCCTCATCCACATGACTTAGAAGGAGGTCCCCTCGGGAAACACCCCTAAACTTGACGTATGATTCACCTAATAGGTCGTTTTGGCAACCCTCCCATGCCTAAACTTGGAAAATTGCATAGGGTCTTTGAGCATTGGTTTATTTTGATGAGGCAGTTTGGATGTACATGCTTAAATGGATATTTTATTAATTTGATTTACTCATCATGATTATTTGACTTGAGATCCTTGGTGGGTGTATCCATTTGTCTTTGCAGGACCTAGTTGGTGGACAGTTTTGAAAGCAAAATCCTAGCTTGGGCTTCCATGGAGCTTGAAACCCACAGGTTGGATTCCAAGGTCCCAGGTGTTGGATGATGAATACATGCATTTGGAGGCTTAGAATACATCACGGAGGACCTAACCTAACCCCTACCACCCAAACCTTTTTCCTAAGAAGGCCAAAATGTCACCCTTGAGGGCTTGATGTCACGGCAGGGCTAGGGTTTGGTGGTGGTTGAGGACACTTGGCATGTTTTGAATAAAGGAAGCCATGGATCGTGGAGAAGAGGCTTGGATAAAATACATGTGGCCTTTTGAGGCCTAGCTCACCCATTTCCTACTCCAACAACTTTCAAAAGTGCCAAATCGTCACCCTAGAAGGGTGACAACTTACTTAGGGTTTTACTCATGTGAAAATTATGAATTAAAAAAGTATTATTTTTTGTAAAGGGGCAAGATTAGGGTTTTGGACCCCTTATCTTTTGTTTTACCCTAACTTTGTGGACAAAATATTTGTTAAAGGATTTGTATAAATACAGGTCACCTCTAATTCATTTTCATCATAACTCTCCCACTTGTGAGAAGTATCCTAGCTAAAATTTGCACCCTTTTTGCGAAATATCTCTCTATTGCGCTCTTGTTATGGTTTCTTTATACTATTTGTGGAAGAAGTAGTGCGCTACCTCTCTTGGAGATTTTCTCTTGCATTTATGGTGGATTATCTTGGTAAAGGAAGGTTTATTTTGTCATTGCTTGGACTAGGTAAGGATTCTATCTTGTTGTTGCTTCATTGCTTGGTTACAAGTTTGATATGCTAGACTTTCTTGGGGAGTACAAGGGTTTAAAACCCCACCATATCCATCATTTTTGTCTTGAAGTTTTACTAGGATAAGTAAAAGGGTTTACACCCTCCTATTACTTCCTAGTTAACCTTGCTTTCCTTGGGGAGTAAAAGGCTTTACACCCCCAAGGATATAGCATTGTTATATCTTTATGTGTTTGACTCCATAACCCAATAGCTAAAGGTATTAATCGAATTGCATTGGAGAAATAAAATCTTGCATTGGTTAACATGAAAACTCAGGATTTTGAGATTGTCTATTTTGGAATCAATTCTATGCTCTATATGTTTGGTTGATCCACTAGGGAATCTCATTTTGCTAATTACTTCTTGCTGATGTTATAACTTTTCATATACATCCATTAGGGATATAGAAACCCTAATATTAACCTCTTAATAACTCACAAACCGACCATCAAAAGTTGCTAAAAGTTTGCCTCTATTCTCTACTAGTCTCAACGCACTTTTTGGGTGGATTGTTAGCAATTTTTCGTGGTTGATCTCTTTGTTGTAACAATTTGTTTGAAATAGCCATAAGGATGTAATTCCATCTCTGTAATACTAATTTCTTACAGCCTTGTTTCATGCTAAATTCTTGTTTTTCATACTTGAGTTAGACTAGTCATTGCTAGCTTGTCTCTTGCAATCCTAACTAGACTTTTAGCAACTTTATTTTCAGCTCTTATTATCATTTTGTTGCTGATATATATTAATTTTTATTGCTACAACTAGAGACAGAAAGCTTAACTTTCTTTTCCAACATATTATTGGGCTTCAATCTTTGTTTTCCTTGTGTCTTGGGCAGGAACCATCACTCCTTCGCAAGTATTCTATACAGTGGCACATATTCTACCATCTACGAGACTCTTTTCAAGCCCTTCTTATCTTCCATCATTGACCTATAGGGGGACTCTTCATCATCTCTTCATTTTCCATCTCAATCCCCCAAGGTCATCGGGATTCCCCCCTTGAGGTGATCACTTCATCTCTAAAGTGACAGGAATACCTATCTAAGGTGACAGTGGGTAGGTTTTCCCTTAGTTGTCATTTTTTTGTGGTTTGGGTCAGGATTTTCCCAACCTAAAACTTGTGCGGTAACATTTTGGCATCATTTCCAAGGAGGATTTTGAATCCTCTTCCTAACCCTAATGACACTTTGGCAAGTCATCCCAAAGACTTTCCCCGGCTTTCTTGGAGACTCCATGTGAAGGACATTCCCCTTCCACCTTTGATGAGATCTTATTGAAGCTCATCTGGAGACTCCACCTTCCTAGAACCCTTCTTACCTTAAAACATTTCCGCCAAGGAGGTTCAAAAATTCTAAGATTTATCGAAGAAGGCCTCCCCTCAATTCTCCCATTGTCAAAACCCCATTTCACGGTACCCTTCCCCTTTATCCAATAGTTCACCCTTGGGAAAAAAACCTTTATAAACCCCTTAACATGGCCACGATCCTTGGATACCCTAACATAATGCCAAAAGAGTCTCACATATGGTTGCCAAAGCTTCTAGGAAACAATGTCACCACTGTAGATGTTCATCTCTATGTCATAGGCTGAGACATGAAAAATGAAAAAGTAGAACATGAGGATGTATCCATGAGGCTACTAGCCTCTTGTTTGACTGAATATTCCCAAAGATGGTTCAGAGGGCTACCTGAAAATCACATAGCATCTTATGAGGATTTTTACAAGTTATTCAAGAACAGATGGACAACGAAGAAAGAAAATGGGATGTTGGTAGCTCAGTTCAATCAGATAAATAAAAAGGAGAACGAGACAGTGAGCGAACTTCACATCAGGTTCGACAGATTATATAGTTAGATTCCAACATATTTGCATCCTACCGCTGTGGCAATTCATCTCCTTTATGTGAATGCATTTGATGGGAACTTATACTTTATTATGAAGGAAAAGAATCCCACCACTTTGGCACAAGCCAAAGAGTAGAGTGCAGATATTGAAGAAAATATCCTTGACTCAAAGGTTGATCCTTTTCAGTATCCTCGTGTTAAGGAAAAAACAAAGACTAAGGCTTCCAATAACAATGCTCATGATCCAATTTCCCTCTTGACTCAGAAGATAGATTATATGAGTACTCAATTTGTCCAAGCACATAATCAAATCATGGGCCTATTAACTCTTGTGGAGAGAAATCAATCTTTCCCCAGACCTTAGTTTACCAAACAGAAGAGAGATGCTACATGTTGGAAATCAAGGCCTATGAAGAGGCAAAGGCCCCTCATACTTTGAAACGAGTTGGGATGGTTGACATAGAACAGACACCATCATGTTCTCCATGATAAGAACCTCACCGAGAGGATGAGTGTCCCCGATGAGACGAATATTCTTCTGAATATATGAAATTTATGGATATGATATGTAACTTCCAGGAGGAAGAAGTCACACAAGAACATATCGACAAAGCCAAAAGACAGGGGGAAATAGAGGGGAGACTTTGGGCCTTGAATCAGTTGATAGACAATTAGAGGAAGGAACTAAGGAAGAGGGAATATTTGACATACAATAGAAGAAATAAAGCTTCAGCCCCGTCATCACAACCTATCGATGTTCCTCCATATATAGAGAAGGTGGTCCCACTGCTTCCATCTCCAGTACATGAGTTGCTTCCAAATTCAGCTCCAACATATGAGATTCAGTTGAACATAACATTGCATCCATGTTTTGGAAATTAAATATGATGGTCCTTGTGACAGAGATGTGAAAAATCCCTTCTGTGAGTAGGGAAGTCTTGAAGTTATTACAGGTACCAGCTGAGATGGAGGACCCTCCAATGATTTTGAACACCATGTATCTCGATCGGAAAAGGGACAAAAGTCCTCCTTTCTATATTTCATTGGGCATGAATGGCCTCCGCCTGAAAAACTGTAAGTTATATTCTGGGGCCTCCGTGAATGTCATGTCATTGAAGGTAATGGAACAACTTGGTTTGAAAACGACCCAACCCTATGGAAACGTATGCGACGTTGATTCTAAAAGGGTCAAGGTTTATGGGTTATGTGAAAATGTTGAGGTCTTTTTGATTGATTGTTCGCATATCATCCTCCTTATGAATATAGTATTGATTGATGTCCCAGATGCTTGGGGGGTGATCTTATCAAGGATTTGGTCTGTCGCTCTTGGGGGTTTTCTCAGCATGGATCTCACCCATGCACACATACCCATGGGAGATGGCACCTTTGAGGTGTTATATAGTTGAGAACAAGTTGACAAGCATGTGATGGATCCCAATGGCCCTGATTATACAAGAAAGAGATTATAGACACCATTGAGTATGATCCATGAGACTTACCTTTCATGCAGGAAGACTGCATAGACATGCTCCTCCCAAGGACTGATGAATACAAAGAAAAAATTGCAAAGTTCTAAGGGAAAGTTCCTGGGTCTATCCAAATATTGAAGAAAGAATATAAAGAATGTGAATAAGCCATAAAAAATGCAGTCAGCACAGGACCGCCTTCCTATCCATACATTGAGAATATACCTTACATCAACTATAGTGAAGGAAGTCTTGCGTTCATGTGGGACAAGAAGAAGGGAAAGCCTAAATATGACTAGAAGGATGACAGTTAATGGCTTGGCACTTACATCATCACGAAGAAGTCTGAGAAAGAGAAGTATTATTTGACAACTTTGGATGGGAGAAATATGGCATTGCCAGCGGATGGGTCTCTTCTCTGGCCCTATGTTCAGACCACTTGACTTCTTCAGGGCCCCAGGCCCAGGTAAGTAGGTAGGTCACATTTCTTTCCCTGCATTTTCATCTTGATTTCTCATGATAGTTTAGATGCATTTCATATTTCATTTTTATCTACTTGGATATTTATTTCATGTTTAGTTTAGAAAATTTTGAAAAAAAATGGTAAAAAAAAAATTCTAGATTAGTTTCATTTTTGGTTTTGATATATATGGACGAAGGGTGATAGAACCACCCTAGATTTTACAATGTTTTGTTTCAGTGTAGGAACAGGTCCACTAGGAGATGTTGTGGTTCTCATGCACTCTACGGCGAGCACATATCCCCAAGTAGGAGTCATATGTTATCCCCAACTTCTAGGGATAACTAAGGAGATGATATCTTGAGGACCTCAGGTTGCAGACATGGAGTACCGAGAAATGGCTTACCAACAGTCTCTACTTGCACAGACAAAGACCCACCTCACCACCACAGTTGCAGCTTCATCATGATGATATCCACCACATCAGCTCGCCTCCAAAAGACATTAGGTCTTGCTCCATGAGGTACAATTCAGGTATTTTGGTGAGTGTCATTTCATTATTTGAGGCATTTGAGTTTGTTGCATTTATTATTTCTTTTGATTATGTGATGTTTTCTTGGATATGATGCTCTTTGTCATGTTTCACTTTGGAGATTAACATTGCACCCTAGTAAGTGGGTCACCCGTAGGGATAGCGCTGCTATTGGGATGTCTTCTTTAAGAGTCATTCTTCCATTCTATACCATACTTGTCACTTTCGCTATTCATCCCCTCATCTCCTTATATTTTGGGATTTTCAGGTGTACTAACCCAAGAAGGGGTTAATTTCCCCGCATTTCATGGGGAGAAGGAGTTGAATGCCCAGATCCTTGTAGCCAGAATAATATAAAATCCAAACCATTAATCTTCTAGATGCTCACCCAGGGATCCCGAGGACAATGAAACGTCTCTCATAAAAAATTGATGGGACCCGTGAAAAAATAACTAATAACAAATGCCAACTAGGGAGGGGCATGTGTGGGTATTGTTTGTATTGCTTAGGTAGAAGCCCCACACATCTTTCCAACTTGGGGAAGCATGATGTGACCAAGGCAGAGTCAAGGTGGGCAAATTTTTTCTTGCTGCAGTAGAAGCCCCACCTTGGCTTCAACCTGGAAACATCCTAAAAAAATTTAAGGCAATAAATGGGCTTGGAAAAAGGTTACTTTGAAAATGAAGGTGCAACAAACCCTCTATAAAGGAACCCATATATGAGATACTACGACCCCTTGTATGTCATGAACCCCATGCCCAAGAGACTTCCCCTCATCCATGACACCTCATCCACATCACTTAGAAGGAGGTCCCCTCATGAAACACCCCTAAACTTGAGATATGATTCACCCAATAGGTCGTTTTGTCATCCCTCCCATGCCTAAACTTGGAAAATTGCATAGGGTATTTGATAATTGGTTTATTTTGATGAGGTAGTTTGGATGTACATTCTTATATGCCTCTTTTATCGATTTGATTTACTCATCATGATTCTTTGACTCTTGGAAGGCATATTCATTTGTCTTTGCAGGACCCAGTCGGTGGACAGTTTTGGAAGAACAAACCTAGCTTTGGCTTCCATGGGGCTTGAAGCCCACAAGTTGGATTCCAAGGGGCCACATGTTGAATGACAAAAACATGCCTTTGGAAGCCTAGAAGACATCATGGACGACCTAACCTATCCCCTTCCACCCAAATCTTTTGCCTAAGAAATCCAAAATGTCATCCTTTACGTCATTGTAGGGCTAGGGTTTGGTGGTTGTTGAGGACACTTGGCACGTTTTGAAGAAATGAATCCATGGATCATGGATAATAGGCTTGGATCAAATACATGTGGCCTTTGGAGGCTTATATCACTCATCTCCTACTCCAACGACTTTCAAAAGTGCCAAAACGTCACCCTAGAAGGGTGACGTCTTACTTAGGGTTTTACTCATGTGCAAATTATGAATTAAAAAAGTAGTATTTTGTATAAAGGGGAAAGATTAGGGTTGTTGACCCCTTATCTTTTGTTTTACCCTAACTTTGTGGATAAACTATTTGTTAGAGTATTTGTATAAATAGAGGTCACCTCTAATTCATTTTCATCATAACTCTCCCTCTTGTGAGAAGTATCCTAGCTTAAATTTGCGCCCTTTTTGGGAAATCTCTCTCTCTTGTGCTCTTGTTATGGTTTCTTTATGTTATTGGTGGAAGAAGTAGTGTGATACCTCTATTGGAGCTTTTCTCTTGCATTTATGGTGGATTATCTTGGTAAAGGAAGGTTTATTTTTCCATTGCTTGGACTAGGTAAGGATTATATGTTGTTGTTGCTTCATTGCTTGGTTACAAGTTTGATATGCTTGACTTTCTTGGGGAGTATAAGGGTTTACAACCCCACCATATCCATAATTTTTGTCTTGAAGTTGTACTAGGAGAAGTAAAAGGTTTTACACCCTCCTAGTACTTCCTAGTTAACCTTGCTTTCCTTGGGGAGTAAAAGGGTTTACACCCCCAAGGTGATAGCATTGTTAGCTCTTTATTTTTTTGACTCCATAACCCAATAGCTATAGGCACTAAATCTAATTGCATTGGAGAAATAAAATATTGCATTGGTTAACGTGAAAACTCAGGATTTTGAGATTGTCTAATTTTGAATCAATGTTATGCTCTATATTCTTGGTTGAGCCACTAGGGCGTCTCATTTCGGTAAGTACTTCTTTCTTCTGTTATAACTTTTCATCTACACCCATTAGGGTTGTAGAAACAATAATCTTAATCTCTTAATAACTCGCAAATCGACCGTCAAAAGTTGCTAAAAGTTTGCCTCTATCCTCTACTAGTCTCAGCACACTTTTTGGGTGGATTTTTGGCAAGTTTTGGTGGTTGATCTCTTTGTTGTAACAATTTTTTTGCTACAGCCATAAGACTGCAATTACATCTCTGCAATACTAATTTCTTACAGCCTTGTTTCATGCTAAAGTCTTTTTTTTTCATACTTGAGTTAGACTAGTCATTGTTAGCTTGTCTCTTGCAATCCTAAATATACTTTTAGCAGCTTTATTTGCATCTCTTATTATCATTTTGTTTTTGATGTATATTACTATTTATTGCTGCAATTAGGGAAAACAAGATTAACTTGCTTGTCCAACATATTATCGGGCTTGTATCTTTGTTTTCCTTGTGTCTCGAGCAGGTACCATCACTCCTCGGAAAGTATTCTATACATTGGCACATCTTCTACCATCTACAAGACTCTTTTCAAGCCCTTCTTATATTCCATCATTGAACTATAGTTGGACTCTTCATCATCTCTTCATTGTCCATCTCATTCCCCCAAGGTCACCGAGATTCCCCCCTTGAGGTGATCACTTCATATTTAAAGTGACAGGAATACTTATCTAAGGTGACAATGGGTAGATTTTCCCTTAGTTGTCGTTATTTTTTGGTTTGGGCCAAGCTTTTCCCAACCTACGACTTGTGCGATAACAAGCCCAATGGTTAAGAACATGTGTTTCCTCCTAAGATGTCACAGGTTCAAATCCAAACACACACATAGATATGTAGATATGTATACATACATACATACATACATGTGTGTGTGTGTGTGTGTGTGTGTGTGTGTGTGTGTGTGTGTGTACACACACATTATTGGCACGTAATTGTAAGATCCTAGGTTCAAGCTATCTAACCAACAAAACCCTTCAGATATCGGCCCTTTCGGCATCACCTGAATGCAAGTGAAGTCTCACCCAAGGTATCTATTGGGACTGCAGGAACCAATTTTCTATAGATATGAGGGGATGTGAGGTCATCAACAGGTTCAATTATACTTATATACCATGTGTGCAATATTTTTTGTCCCTTGTCCCTTGATTAATTGGTAAACTCAATTATAAAACACAATTATAACACAGATTGTGACATAGACCATTCACTGGAACATTCATAATTGCTTCGCATCATTCATATAAAAAACAGAGTTATATCTAACCATACATAAATAGAAAATTCATGAGAAATCACATAAAAAGACATATTTAGACACAAAATTTAACATGGTTCACCCAATCCTTGGGCTATGTCCACAATGACTAACTTCTTTATTATTCTTCATGTAATCCATCTCAGGCTTGTGCATTGCACTAAAATAGATACATCATGATACCATTCCCCATCCTACCTAACCACTCTACAGTGCAAGCCTCTCCCTGCAAAATCTCCCCTAAGCCTACAGACATAGACTCTCTCTCATTCTCATCCTATTCGCTCAGCAACAACAACAACAACCTATTTGTTCAGCCCCCTATTCTCTCGATAACCTATTCTTCCCAACCCATTACATATTTATACACAGACTTTAGGGCTCAAAATCCTACTAGCTTATCCTAAAACCCTATAACAACTCATTATGACTCATTAAAACTCATGACAATACATAGTTCATGTGTGCTTTTCCTGCCTTCGCGCCTGCATGTTTCCTTTCCTTTCTTTTTGCCTACATGTTGTTTTTACTATTTTATCTCCTTGATTTATTTCCTTGATTCATTCCCTTTCTTTATTTCCTTGCTTTATCTTCTTATGCACCGCCAAATGCACCTTTACTATGCACTTTGATCTTGAATGTGACTTTACTGCGCACTTTGGTCCTGCCTTCTCGTCTTTCCTTTGCTACTGCGCATCTCCTCAACCCTTAGGATATTTCTCCAAATTTCATCCAAAATTCTTGTCCAACATGCCCCCAACACTCACCTGTGGCTCGTCCCGAGCCACTCAATCCTGTTGTGTTGCTCCTTCCCATGACTCCAAAAAAATTTGCAATGTTGGTTGTAGCGACTTTTTTATTTGCCTCAGCCTCCCTCTCGAAGATTTATTCTACATCCTATGTTGTTTGTGTCACAATATTCTCCTCGCATTCTTGCTCATATTGCTTCACCATGCCCTGCGTTGCTACCAATCCCCCTATTATCTTGAGTGCTTCATCCTGCAGGGGTTCCAATCATTGTATGATAGTCTTATGCTCTACCTTCATATCCTCTATATCGTTGTATACATGTTTGTTCGCAAGGATGGTAGTCATGGATTCCGCCAATGGAAAAGTGTTTATGCTTTCATTTGAATTTTGCACCTTCTCCTGTGCACTTCTTGTTCTTTCCTCGATTTCCTTCAGCTCCAAATTCACCATCAATTATGTCCAAATGTGTGTGCTTTCTTCACATATCCTCATGCACTCCTCACCAAGACTCTTAATGCATGTGACTGAGGTTATGGTTGTTTTGTCTATTTGTTCCTTCTCTACAGTTGTTGTACCTGGTGTGGTGTGCGCTTTCGACTCTTAAATCCTGTTGCAGAATCCTTGAATTACTTCGTTGATTGTTTATATCTCCTCCTCTATTATGGATTTCATCACCATCGGTATTCAAGAATATCCATATATATCTATTGGGCGGCTTGTTATACCTTCTCGGCCTTTTGTTCGATCTTGTCCTTTTCCTACAATACCTCATTAAGAAGATTTTAAAGGTCTACCTTCTCCGTCGCTACCTTGGTTAACTCCTTTGTCATTGATTCTAAGTGGAACTATATCTCTTGCGCCACCCATGCCTGCAATCCTTGTAAGGATTCCATGGGTATCTATGACAAGACGAAGTCTATGTGACTTAGTATCTGTGACAAGA
>ML777952.1:539102-554437 GCA_009831015.1 Picea engelmannii
GAGTTGGAGCTTCCCTCAGGTTGTAGCCTGAGAAACTAGGGGGTTGGAGCCTCCTTCTAGTTGCAGCTAGAAAACAAAGGAAGTTGGTGCTTCCAATGAATGTAATTCTTCAAGACATATAAGAAAAAGCATTATGTGGTTTTTTTCCCGATTTGGGTTTCCACGTAAAACACTGGTGTACTGTGTATGTGTATGATTGTTCATTTGTTCATTGCTTATTTACTCTGCAGTTATTGGATAATAATGCTTCATTGATATAGCACTTGGATTATATGGTTAAAAGGGATTAGATTTATCTATTACTGATTCACCCCCCCTCTCAGTAATCCAACAATGTATACATATTAAAATGAGAACCCAACATATAATGTCTAAACTTCTGCAATGCATATACCATTAACTTCCTGTTTGCAAATTCAATTGGATGTTCTATGTCTTCTTCTCCTGGCTGAGATAAGATTGCACCCAAAGCTATGGATGACGTGTCCACATGAACACGAAATTCCTTTCCCAAATCTGAAAATATCAAAATCGGCGTGGTCACTAATTTTTGCTTCAATGTATCCAAACCTTTCTGACAATCCCCATTCCACTAGAACTTAGCTTCTTTCTTCAACAACTTCTCCATAAGTTTTGTAATCTGCACATAACCCTTAATGAACTTCTTGTAGTATCATGTATGACCCAGGGTTGCTCTCAATTGTCTGACTGATGTGGGTGGTTGTAAGTCCAAAATCAATGCAACCTTGTGAGGATCCACTAGCAAACCTTTCTTACATACCACATGGCCCAACAAAATTCCAAAAGGCACACAAAAAATATATTTCTTCAAATTCAATGAAATCTAACATTGTCTACACCTATCCAACATTAACCTAAGTACTTCTATGTGATCTTTCAAAAGGCTAAACACAGTCCAATCATCTAAGTAAACTTCAAGGAACTTTTGAATAAATTCATTAAATTCTACAACAAGTACTCTTGAAAAAATTACAGGTGCATTCTTCATCCCAAAAGGCATTATTGTGTATTGATAGCTTCCCAAATCTGTCGCAAAGCTAGTCTTATGTCTATCTTCCTACACAATCTTAATCTGGTGATATCTTGAAAATCCTTCTGTGAAAGAAAAGGTCTCCTGCCCTCCTACATTCTCTAATACTTCATCTGTAAAAGGTGGTGGAAATGGATAATGCATAAATGCATCATTTAGATTCTTTAGGTCTACACAAATCTTGATTCCCCTTGTTTTCTTATCTTTCACTACCATTGGAATTATCCATTCTGATTCCACGACTGGTTCAATGATTCTAGCTTTGAACATTCGGTCTATCTATGCCTTTACCTTCTCTTTATATTTTGGATTCAGTCTGTAAGGTCTCTGTCTTACTAGCTTAGCACCTGGTTGTAAATGGATCTTCATTTCTCCTAACTCCCCATCTATCCCTTTAATTTCTGAGAATTTATTTGTGAATAGATCCTAGTACTCGTGTAGTAAATCTGCAATCTTCTCCACAGTTTCATCATTCAAATAGTCGCCTATCTGTGCAAACCTTGGATTTTATTTTATCCCAATATTTACCTCCCTTATCTTTAGTGGTTGTGCATATGCAACAAATTCAAGCTTTGGTCCTTCTACTGCGCATTCCCCCTCAATTTTAAGTACTTGTATATTCCTTGGATCCACCTCATCTTGTTCTTCTTTAGCAACATTATAACATTCTAGTAATTCATGAACAGTCATATAATCTTTGTGCACACTACACATAGGTACTACCTCCATTGGCCCTTCTTCTAAAAATATCTTGGTTCTAATGGCTTGCAAAGTTGCATCTAGTAATGTAGATTCATGTCTAAATGTAAATGTTACCTTAAACCTTTGAATTAGTTTGTCCCAATTCATTGTTTCTCTGCGCATTTCTAGTTCCAGGTAACAATTCTTAGGAATTGTATCCAATGTATGTGTTATCATATGAAGTTGTCATGGGTCAATTTTCCCCTTAAGTTTTAATCTGTTATCCTTTACTCTTTTTAGGTTTGTTTTTTTATTTTCTCCTTATGGTTTTCTTAGGTTAGCTCAAATAAATGGAAGGATGGAGCTTGGCTCACTTTTTGACCCACATCTATGATTTATACCCTTGGTTCATTTCCTATGGTTTATACCTTTGACTCATCACATGATTTGATAGCTATCACTACCATCCCCATGACACCACAAGCCTGACAAGCCACTACCTCCATTCATACGCTTGAACCTCTCCACTCTGTCCCTTTACCCATTAGGGAGTCAAATCAAATATTTTCAAGTACTCTGCCAACTCTCTAGTTGTTTTCGTAGCGCATCTTTTGTACACTCTCCCTCTTTACCATCATTTGTGATTATGAAGTTCATGTCATGCCTTTTTATTGTTTTCAACATCCTTGTTTTCAAAAGTAATAATCGTTATTTGGTCATTAATGAATTCTAACTGTTTACCAAAGTTTGAAATCCTGCTCCTAGCTCGACGCTGCAGAAACTCCTAGTCCAGACAGCATTGTGGATTATGCTATAGACCAGTTGAACGAGGTGAATTGAATACTGACATGGTTGCGAGCAACTTCATGCTTTCTAAAGATCATCAATAATCAAACTACAGTGTCCAGGTACTTTTTGAGATATTCAAGCTCTGTTGAAGATCATCTAAGGTTCTATTTAAACTTTTCATAGCACATGGCACTGCAAACTGTGGTTTCTTCCACCTACCACCCCCTTTACCTGTGTTGTCACAGATTTCTTATCCATTTGCATATTTTCATCCTCCTCCACTGAAATTGAATCAATCTTTTACCAGAGCTATTGTGCCTATTTATCTCTTAGCTCTTGATGTCTATGCCACGCTACAGAAAACACTACGAAATTGCGCTACAGATCCTCTGTTGCAGTGCTGCAAATTGTGTTAACCCAGTGTCATCATCTCTGTCCAGTTTTTCAACATTAACTCTTTCTCTTCACGGTGTCATTCTATATTTTCATCTCAAAGTCTGTTTGTAGTGAATATTTTAGGAGCCTTTTTCATTAGAATGATGATCACCATGTATGGTGGATTTATGTTAGCCTAAAACTTGACAGTGCGGCCTCCTTGCATATCATTTCTCTGAAGAGCTTTTCCTCCTTTTCTAAGCCATCAAATTGTTCTCTTATTAGTTCAAAAGTCAATTGGAGGAAAGCTCTGAAATCCCAAATAAGGACCACCTTTCAAAAAACTTAAAGACTTTTGTCCTTGTTTGGTTTCCTATACCTCTCATAACCTTGTAGTGTTTGGTCTCCTACTTCTATCAATGGATACACCCCAACAGAAGAAATCTCACAAGGGTGGGAGTGTAGTCAGGACTGAGCCTTCTGATATGCACTTGTTTGATACTGAACCTCTAATTAGGGAGGCCTTCCAAAGGGTTGGTCGCCTAACTTTCTGTCAGAATATGCAGAGGGGACACCCTGAGGTAGCCAGGGAATTTTATTTAAACTTTGATGGAACTAAGACCAAGGTAGGAACCCTTGAGCTGGAAGTATTTGAGGCCACCATTCCAGCAGCCACTGAGATACCCAACACTGGTGAAAGGTGGTTCAAAACTATGACTCTCAATGCAGCCTTTTCTAAATAATTCCTCAAGCCAGAACATTAGAAAGATAATTTGTCTAAGAGAGTGCCTAGGAGCCACTTGGTTGAGGGTTTTGAAAAAATGTTGAAAGTACTCTAGAGGTATTTTACATGTGAGAGAAGATTCAACGTGATATACCAGTATCACATTAGGATTTTGCTACACTTCACAAACAAGGATTTGATGAACATCCCTTTCTATTTGTTTAGGAGTACGGGAAAAATGGATGATAGGGTCCAAGCCAAGTCCAAGGTTGTGGAAACCAGTGTTTTCCACTCAGGGTTGATTAGGATGCTTATAATGGAACAATTGAAGAAAAGAAACCTCACTTGGGAACAATTCATTGTCTCTACTAATACGCAGCTAGATGTATCCTCTACCCCTCAATCCAAGGTGCAGAGCCCTTTGCCAGCTAGTATTGTTGCCCAAGAAGAAACAAGCAAAAAGAGAAAGGGAAAACACATTTCCCAAGACAAAGAAGTTCCTAAGGAAGTTGAAGAATAAGAAAGGGAATCCCATTACTCCCTACAAAGGGAACTTTCACCTCATCCTACACCTGAACTAGAGGAAGTTCCCTCGGACAAAAAGGGGAGAAAGTTACATTTTCCTTCACCTACTGCAACAGTTGAGACAAGGGTTAGGAGGTCTTTCACCAAATCATCATCCCATAAGGAATATGTTGAAACAAAAGTCATAACCAAATCTTCTGTCGAAAAGGAAGATAAGGGTAAAGGTGACACTGCTGGGAATCCTATCGAGGTCATGACCAAAGCTCTTGTTCTGAAGAAAGAAAGGGGTAAGGGTGAAACTATTGAGAAGCATGTTGAAGTCATAAACATCACCACTCTCCCTGATAATCCCAGCTTTAAGAGATTGATCAGACAACTCAAATATGCTAGGAAGGAAATTTTCCATTTGAAGAGAGAAATATTGACTAAGAGGAGGAAGATGAGCGACCTCATGGACATGTATAATGAGACCCTTGATATGTCTATATTTATAGCAAGAAGATTATTTCCCCTCCGTAGGAAACTTCATACTTTGTACGGGTAGAACAAAATCTTACAATCCCATAAAAGAAAACTTAAAGAGGAGTTGTACCCCTTCAAGGATGATCTAGCCCAGAGGAATCTCAATGTACTAGGCCAAGCTACAACAGAGAGAAGAGCTCCTACAATAGAGAGAAGTGCTCCTGCAACAGAGAGAAGTTCTCCTGCAATAGAGAGAAGTGATCCTGCAATAGAGAGAAGTGCAAATGCAACAAGGAGAAGTGTCATATTAACAAGATGAAATGGAGAGGATGAAAAACCCCATTTTTTATGATGATCAGATTTTACAGCTTGAAGTTTTGAGGGAAGTGTTATAAATTTTACCTACTGGAGGCATCTATAGGCTTATAATCCTTCTGCTAAGATTTTTTGGGCTTTTTTAGGCTTGTTGCGTGACACAAAAAAATACAAAGCATTTCATAGCGCATGGCACTACGGAATTATCCACACAAACATGATTGCATATTCGCTACGGAAAGCGTTGTGGAATCACCTAGCCAGACATAAAGTGGCGGTTCGCTACGAAAAGTTGTTTTATAACATTTTTCATAGGTGGGAGCTATGAAATATGCTATTGAATGATCTTTGGAATCTATTGTATAACATTTTTACATAGGCGGGCACTACGGAATCTGCTACCAGTTACGCTACAAAAATTTTCTACGAACTGGATGATATAGTCAGCAGTTTTGAATCAGCTGCCTCTTCTTATCTTTGATGAATTGGAGGGAACCAATGGTCACCAGGTTGAAAATGGAGCTTAGCAAAAAGGCTTGGAGGACACATGGCACTGATGGAGATGTTCCCAAAGAACAACAAACTATGTCATGATTATCTTGTTAGAATTGTGGCCAACATGCTCCATGCTTTTAGCAATCTGTTAGTTCCACTTGTACAGATGTTAGATTAGCAGTTTTTTTGTGGATAATTCTAGGTTAGAAAGGTCAGCTTGCATCTCAAGTTGTTGTTTACAGTTTAGACTATAAATACATCAGGGGAATGTTATTTTGAGGTTCGAAAGGTTGAGCAGAGCTCCCTATTGTAATATTTTGACTAAACAGAGCCATACTCTGGTTTATGTATGAGATCTGAGATATTTTGATTAATAGAAGTCAGCCTCTTTTCATTATATTTATTATTCTTACTTAGAATGCTCATTATTGGATGATCCTTATGAGATGTTATAGTTGCATTATAATGGATGTTTGATTATGATGTTGTTGTAAATGTTTTCAATGTTTTAAAATTTAGTTCAAGAGGTTCTTGTGACTGAGTTTTTCTTCACCTAGTTGCTAGAAGGTCGGATGCTTATATCATACCTATTCATCTTCTTATCCAAGTCTTCCATCTACTCACATTTATCCTTAAACCGCTGACTAAAATTAACCAAAACCTCATTTGCTTATGCATAGTAGCCTAGATTTTTTGTGTTGGAACATTGCTATGTTGAGTTTTGTCCATTTGACATTCTATCATAAACCTACATTTACAAACCTATTTGATGGGTGTTGGGCTTATCCTCTTGCAATATGAGGGTGATTCTCAGAGATAACAATATGTATAAACATGTGGGTCCATTCCTTCTTTAGTATCGAACTCCATTTTTTTTTTCACTACTCAACATGATATGTTGGATCACCTACCCCTGTACTTTTGCACAATATACTCCACTTTGGTACTGAATCTAACTTGCATCAATCATATACACTACTTCTAGTCTTATATTCCTTCTTTATGTGCAGCCCACCATCTGGTTGGAGTGGCCTTAAAGACAACATCTAATGCCAACAATGTTTGTAGTTCAGGTATTTTCCACTCAAACACTTATACGAAAGATTTTATGTCAGTCAAACCATCATACTTGGGTGGGTCACATATCTTTGTTCCAATCTAGAGAAACGATCAAGTAATGCAGGCACATCGTCTGGTGGATACTCCGTGCATCCTCTGTTGCCAATGTTCCATACCTTCTTTAGAGTCTGATGCACATGAGCTAATGCTTCTCCAACTTAGTGCACCATCTTTCATGGGGTTAACATAGTCATCCATTTGCACAGTCATATTATACAAGTTGTCAATATTGTTCCCTTTCGTTGGCTCTATGTACCCCATTCCTTTTGCTGAATCCAATGGCGCGGTAAATTTTAAGTCTCCTACCTCAAATATCATTTCCCTCCTCTTCATATTAATAATTGTCTTATTGTCAAAGGCCCATTCTAACCCCATTAGTGTTGGATATGGATGACTATCATCCACAATTTTGATGACTTCAAATTCTACCATATTGCGCACCACATCTATATTCACAGGTATCCCTATCAATTGGCCAATTGGTACTATCTTGTGTTAGTTTGCCAATATTAATTGGACGGAAGACCATATTAACTTGGGTTTCCCCATCATTTCCCATGTTTTCTTTGGTAACACATCTACATCTACCCTCTATGTGGAAATAATTTCCCTTTCTTGTGCACAATGATCAATCATTTCACATAATGCATTCAGTGCAGTTTCATCTTTCATCAATTCTACACAACTCCTTAGAAACTATCTTAGATTACTTACCTTCTCAATCAGCTTTTCTGGTATAGTGTGATCCTATACCAAAGGCATGTCGACCACATGAGACGCGAATGATGTTGATGCTACCCAATCCAGTCCTAGTATCTCTTTTATTTTCCTCTAATATGTCTCCTTCTCTTGTTGAGGGTCAAATTTTGGCATAGGTACTATTGATTTCCTCACCCATTGTTCAACCTACCTCCCTATATTCACTGCATCAATCCATGTTCTACCTCCTCCATGCATGATAGCTGCGATTTTGGGTCCTTCATTGCGTTTCTTGGTTGATATCTTTTATATGTTCTTATTTGGGTTATGGTTTCGATTCCCTCTTGCCTGCCACTTTGAAATTAGTTGAGGACAATCTTTTGTCACATGATCCAGTTCTCTACAATACGTGCAGGTTGTACAAGGATTATGGAAGTGACGAGATAAGTGTCCTGATTGATTACAATTGTAGAAGATTATTGGGCCTCTACCTCCTTTGCTAAAACTTCCTCTACCTTGACCTTTTCCAAATCATCCTCAGTTTCCTGGATTAAATCCTCTCTGATTATTATATTGTGCACCACCTTCTTCTATCGCAGCATTCTCCTCCTAAATCCTATACATATTTGAAGTGTTCTCTCTCATCAAATCGAATGTGTGGAAATCCTTCTCTTCATGCCCAACTGACTTGCAAAAGCTACAAAATAAATTCCCTGGCGTACTCTGGAATTCCTACAGCTATGGAAAATCATATGGATGATGGCCCCATTTTTTACATATCTCACAGTACCCTACTCCTGATAATGGATTTCATGCTCCAGTCGCCAAATACTGCACAAAAGTGGGGAATTCATCTTTATGGTGGCCTTCAGTCCTACACTTGGTACACCAGACTTATTCTCGCTTCTCCTTTTATTTTGTAAGCTCTACTAATTTAATGGTCAATGAAAATAATTGTGTCTGGACTTGAGTCATCCCCCCACAATCGCCTATAGGATATGCTTCCACCTTAATTGCAATCTCCAAAGCTCTAGGCTGTGACGCAACCTTATGTTGTATCAGCGGGAAACGAATGTGTGGAAATAGTCCTGCAAAAAACCATTCTCTTTTTGTTGATCAGGAATCTTGAATGTCAATCTACCCTTCAAATCCTTAAATCTTTGATCATAGTCCCAAACTGATTCAGTCTCCACTTGTTTGATTTCCTTCAATTATGTGATGTACTGTGACTCAAACTTTGGCTTCTTGAAGTCTTTCAATAATGCTTGTCTAATTTTTTCCATTGTCCTTGATTGACCTGTAGGTGTAGTACTCTACAACTTAACATACCATACTAATTTGCGGCCTCTAAATGTTGTTTCCAACTGTGCAATATTTACGGCCTCATCCTGGACATTCTTCATAGCCCAAATTGTCTCACATATAAATAAATGTTGTTCTAGGTCCTTCGACCCAAATCCTTGGAACTCGGGTAGTATCAATGTGTTATCTAACCCTGCCATGTTGTTTTGTGTAGTACGTCCCCTCGACGATGTAAGTTGACTCTAAATCGATGCATTACTTCTGCTGCTCTGGCTAATTCTATTCTAATTTCCTCTGCTAAACTATAAGTTCTTTTGACAAATCCTCAAATGTTACCTCAGATATCGGTGACGCCCATGGGGTTGTGGAATTGACACATGATCTAGCCTAAGTAGGACTTAACAACTCTTCTATTATAGGACTGAACTGAGAATCTTCTTCCTCTCCGTCTTTGTGTGATTTTTCTACTACCTGGACTATTGTGCAGGGTTCTCTCCTCTTGAACTCATTGTGCGGCTCTCCTTCCTTAGCCCCAGTCTTCAACCTCTTGTACCTCCTTCCACTATGTAGTATTCCAAACTCATCTTCTTCTAATATACCTTCCTCATTTATCTACATCCTCAGTTCCTCCCTTCCTTCTTCATTTATTTCTTAATTCTTTCCTACCTTCATACCATCCCTCAAAACCCTACTAGCTTATTCTAAAACCCTATGAAAACTCATTATGACTCATTACAACTCATGAAAACACATAGTTTGTGCGTTTTTTTCATGCCTTCATGTCTAAATGTTGCTTTTCCTTCCTTTTCGCATGCATGTTGATTTTACAGTTTTATCTCCTTACTTTATTTCCTTGCTTTATCTTCTTATGTGCCACCAAATGTGCCTTTACTTCGCACTCTGGTCCTGCCTTATCTTCTTTCCTCTGTTATTGTGTGTTGAAGAAAATATATGAAATGATCTTACTCAAACATTTTCAGATTCTACTTGGCTAAAGAAAGATATATGGGAATATCACCCTATGTTTATAGCCATCAAATTGATATCCTAATTCACGAGTATTGTTTACAAGTGCTTAGGTTTTTTTTTTATAAATAAAAGCTTGCTGAAAAAATCATTATTTATGTAATTTTCTGAACATATCAGATGCTGAAATAAATATAGAGACAGAAGTAAAGACACCAAGTCAATAATCAAAACAAATGAGACATAAAGAAATCCTTTATTTCATTCCAATTCATCAAAGAATCGTTCTTTTTACAAAATTTCTTGAGGAACTTTTGAACCAAAGTCAAACTTAGACGTCCCCGATGAAACATACAATAGGACTTCTGACAGAAAATCAAAAACATAACTTTAAAAGTTGGATCAGTTTGCCACAGATTGTTGCCCACTCGACTCTGCACCATATCCTTTGTCAGACATGAAATCTAATTCACAAATAGACAAGTCTACATAGACTATTAAAGATAGATCAACGCCTCTGAAAAACAAGTGTCTAAATGATGTAATTCAACCCTGAATCTTGTTGCCTACAATAGGACCCTGCTATCATAGAAAAGAATTAGGCTTCTAATGAATTAAGGAATGAATGAAAACTGAATTATCTCAACAAAAACTCAAAGAGAAAACCTTAGTATGTTTCTCCTTATATTCTCCTTTTGTTCCTCCCTTTCCTTTTGCCTTTAAGAAAATTAGAATTGGTTGAAGTAGTTGAACTACTTCCTTAGTTAAGTTAACTAAAACTAAACAAACTTTTAGTTAGGGGGGAAAGTAATAAATCATAATAAGCGTTTTTAAATAAATAATAACTAGTAGGTGGAACCCCTTGTGACTCCCTTTATCTTTTAACAATCATAACACAACTATTTAATTAAACAAAACATCCCTCCTTGTGACTCCCCTCATCACATTCATCTTTGACAATTTATCTCAATGATAATTGAAATTATTTCCAAAATATATTACCCATATATCCAAAAATAGTGTGTTGTCCAAAATTTCCGAAGTCAACTGTTCTCAACAATTAATAAATAGATAAACTTAAAATCCACATTTCCCACTCTGGGAGGCAATTTTTCCCGTGTTGTTGCTGTCACATTTTGATCTCTCTAAATTTTCCTTAGGCTGTGTGGAGCCTTTTGGCCTAATCTTGTTGATCACATGAGAGAAATTATCTTGCAAATGCATGCGAGAGGACACGAATTTATCAAAGTCATTTGAGGGTAAGGAAGGGGTAGCAATGGATTTTCCTTTATCAGGGGCATGGTGGGCCTTGGTTTTCAACCTTTTACTTTCATGGGAAGACTAAACTGGTGAGTGGACAGGGGTAGCTTGGACAATTTGATTGATAGGCGGGGGAGCAGGTAAAGACAAGTTAGGCCAGCCACGATGTTGGGAGACTGTCGGGTGGACAATCTCTTGCCATATGTCGTTATCGGGAACTTCAGGCTATAGTGAGGCACAGGGATACTAGGGACTTGTGGGGATTGGAAGGGATGCCTTTCGGGCCTAGGTTGGACCACTCCTTGCCCAATCTAGTTTAAAAACCCAGCTTGAAATAGCTGGCCTAACTCTTGCGAGTCTGCATCAAAGTGTATAGAGAATCTTGGGCTTCTAGGGACCCTGTTCAGTTTACCTCTCCCTCGGTTACCTCTGCCATGGCTACCTCTGCTGAAAAATATCATTCCTGTATGCATAATTGATTAGAAAATAGTTTCTTTAACAACCATACATGACAACTATTTTAAAATATGAAATAAAATTTGGCTCAGCAACATATCAGACTCATGCAATCTAATACATACAAATTTTTTAATAGTTATCAATGAGAAGGGGTTGAACAAAGGTTTTGGGATATGTGAGGGGTTGTATTGAGCGAAAAATGTTAAAATGAGGGGGAAAATATCATAATTACTACTCACAGACAACAAACAATCAACTGTAATGTAAACCAAAGAATATATCACTGTAATCCATCTATGCGATCTTAAACTGTCATAATAGAGAGTTTCCCTCGACTATAATTAAATTTTAGGAACAGGGAGTGGATAATGAATATGGGAATGTGAGGGATTGTAGTGCGTGAAAAGTGAAATAATGGAAGGGAAAAGAGCGAATATTGTTCGTAAAATCAATTAAGTAATCCGTAAAATAATTTTGTATTTGATGCAAACGATCCAACACCAACTAAACAATTATTGTGATCAATTAAACAATTATTGTGTGTTAACACTTGTTCACTATCCACATTTAAATATTCAACCCTTTTAATTAACACAGTTTCATCATACTCAAAATGAATATGCCTTCCAAATATCCCATATAAGAATTATATTTCTTCTCATTTCTTCCATTTTATATTTAAAACAAAATTCCAATGAACACAGAGTCATTTGTTTCAACTTTGTTCAGTATCAAAATGTTAACCACTGTCCATAAATTAACTCCTCAAATCAAACACAGACACAAGCTCTTTTAAAAACATGCCTGATTCCATTCCTTTAGCCAATTTAACAAATATTTTGCAATGAAACTATAATGTAAAAACCTCATGCTTTATTTCTGTTGGTGAAATCAAACAAAATGATGCATGATGTCTCCATAACCATACACAAAAAAACAACCAAGTCTCTGACATCAAATTTCTAATTTGTAACAATCCCAATCGAGACATTATTAAACACACAACAACCACCAAACTCAATTTATACCACGTTGTAGGAACACACAGACCACTCAAAAAGAGTCATCTCTGTCACTGTCCATTTTCGTTTAATCCCAATCAAACCTTAAAACATTGTTGAGTTATCGGTTCAATTGACACAATCAAAAGGAGGCATCGATTGTATAACAATTATCATTTCCAATCACAACTCTCCAACCACACAATCAAACAGAGACGAGCCAATAATCAAAACCATTGTTAATACTACCCAACAAACTATAATAGTCAACAAGATAACCAAAAGAGTGTGACTATTGAGTTAAACAAAATAGGGCTCGGTACCAATGAATACAAGAAATAGTCAAGGGTTCGCTCAATCATTAAAATAGAGGGAGACTGGAGTCGACCATATCAACAACAGGTGAGAACCCTTCAAGACAACGCGGTGGGCACACAGGCCACATAACCTTTAGCTTGCAAGACATGGTGGTAGTTCACACCATATAGGGTAGACCGCGACGCAGAAGAGCAAAGGTTTCTTACTGGCCAGCAACCAACACCAAAAACACATAGGGCATAGCCCTCGTGTTTTTCCCCAAAAGGTCAAATAATGATGATAGAAATGTAGAGCCCAGGTAATAGAAACCAACCCTAAAGCAAGCCTCTTGGAATAATAGCCACCATAGCCAATTGTGCAGATACCAATAACATAAAACGAGCCCACGACCAGGTGGAAAACGATATGCAGTGACCCAAAAGGTGGTTCAAATCATACACAGCAACCCCATAACACCAAATACGATCGGGTATGGTTACAAAGACTGTGAGGAGATGGCCAGCAAGTCCAAACAGAATGAA
Source organism: Picea engelmannii (assembly GCA_009831015.1). NCBI lineage: Eukaryota > Viridiplantae > Streptophyta > Pinopsida > Pinales > Pinaceae > Picea > Picea engelmannii. The sequence goes on from ML777952.1 coordinate 552,165, forward strand.
ACCCTCCAACAAAAACCCATAGAGACAACAGAGATCCATCATGGCTTCCTTCACACAGAATAGTCAATGAAATCATGACTTCAACCATCCAATTTTCATTTGCAATGAATAACACAAAAACAACCATTCCAGAGAAACACCATGAGTTTACACAGTTGTCAGCCTTAAGAAAAACACAAACCAATACATCATCAAGTCAACATTTACTTCATAAACAGAGCGAGTTCATGGATGGCAAAAAAAAAAATACCTGTAACCAAATGGCTTTTAAAAATGCGAGCTTGGTCAAGCAATTCCATCCTCCCCTGAATATCGGAGCTTAACCACAATGAAAATCAAATGAACAATAACCAAGCTAGGGTGACATCTAGTGGGAGAAGTATGGAGTGATGTGCAGTCAATGCATGTTGCTTCCATCCTCTCTTCATTCAATTACGTAGTACACGATAGCCAACCAACATTAATCCATGCCATTAATCCATGCATCGAAACTTGCATACATTACTTGCCAAATGCGCCACCCGATCCATACTAACCATTAATCCAAAACCATATTATAACATATATCACATGTGCCCCATATAACTCAATAAAAATCGTATAGCCACTAACATTGCTAGTTAGGACTAACTTCAATCGTTTTTAAATGCACATAGTATAGCATAGCATAGCATAGTTTAGCATAGTTCTCTTTTCTTGGATTTAATTCATATTTCTTTTGCCTCTTGTGATCACTAACATGTCTCTTGTGCATGTGTAACATGTGACGAATCGTGGCTACAATACCAAGGTAATTCCAGTGAACATAATCCATTCATACCAGGGGATTTAGAGCTCAGAGTAACGAAATCAACACATAAAATCCATTATCCATCTGCTATTATGTCACAAATAAAACTAATATTTTACCATCAATCATGTATAACCCTGTAAGTGTCATCGAATAATAGCATAAAACGTGTAACAAGACTATCTTTGATACTCCAATCTACAAGGGGGTCCCACCTACTAGTATTATATATATCATTAGCTTATAAATAATAGGCTTTTAGCAATACTTTGTGGGAAAAATCCTCGTTGCGATTTTTATTGTCAACAAACTGGCGACTCCACGGGGAAATATGTTTCCAATAGATTAAGAACTAAGAACACATGGTTTCGTAGACCAAGAACAGCATATCAAGAATATATAACCAGGAATATTATGCAACAGGGGGAAGTGAGCGGATTTAATGGAAAAATGACCAGGAATTTGGGAATAACTCATGAAAAATGTTAAGTATGAGGGGGTTTATCCCTGTATATATAATCATTCAACCGGAACCTGCTTTTTACTTCAAGGAGAAAATTTTATGGAATTTCTCTTTTAAATTCTCAAATGGATGAAGAAATGGAAAGCAGAAGCGGGAGATAACCAATTTCTTTATAAGACAACAGTGAAAGCAGATAACAAATTCAATTATGCTTTCAGGGGGGACATCGTAATAGTCGTGTAAGCTTGATTGTTATTGACTAACAATATCTTGCAGGAGTGTCACTATGGAAGAACTGATCCAACATCTTATTCTTGACCATAATCAACTAAAAGATGAAAAAGCAATAAAAATCATGACAGAATTAAGATTACAAAATTTAAAACAGCGAAAATAAAATGACAAAAATGTAAAAGCAGCAGGAAACTTATCAAGAAGGAAGCAGAAATCAAACTACTGTAAAATCATAAATGAAAAACAATGGAAAAATGAAAGTAGAGCTAGACCTACTAATATACAAAAAATCCAAACAACGTTAAAACTTTTCAAGTTGGTTCCACGTAATGTTTCAAGTGAGAACCGTTAGTGTTGTAGGAGAACAATCGCTCATGTAAATCTTTTAGAATGTAAGAGTTAGTACCCAAGACAAAAATGACTTTGAAAGGACCCAGCCATAGTTTTTTAAACTTTGAGACAATTGATAGTCTTTTAGAGTACATGATTAGATTATCATGGTAAACATGAATAATTTTACCAATCAAATCGTCGAAAATTATTTGCGTAGATTTTTTAAAAGTGGTACTCGTAATAGATAAGCCAGAAGGCTTACGTTCGTAAGTCAAGGTACCCCAATGAGTAATAAGGGTGGTTTTGTATGCATCTGCCCTTTTCACCTTGATTTGATTGTAACTGAAAAAACAGTCAAGTAAGGACATCATTTGTGACCTTTCGAATTCTTGCAAAATCATTTCCATGTTAGGTAGAGGAAAGTGATCTTTTATACTAGCTCGATTTAATGCA